>SJYA01000266.1:1304960-1366134 GCA_006410615.1 Neotragus moschatus
GAACTAAAAAGCTTCGATAAAAGTAAAAGAGGAGAGTGAAAAAGTTGGCTTAAACCTCAACGAATGAACAAAGATCATGGCATCCGGTCTCATCACTCCATGCGAAATAGATGGAGAAACAGGGAAACAGTGTCAGACTTTATTTTTCTGTGCTCCAAAATTGCTGAAGATGGTGACTGCAGCCATGAAATTAAAAGACACTTACTCCTTGGAAGAAAAGTTATGACCAACCTAGAGAGCATATTCAAAAGCAGAGACATTACTTTGCCGACTAAGGTCTGTCTAGTCAAGGCTATGGTTTTTCCAGTAGTCAAATATGGATGTGAGAGTTGGACTGTGAAGAATACTGAGCGCTGAAGAACTGATGTTTTTGAAATGTGGTGTTGGAGAAGCCTCTTGAGAGTCCCTTGGACTGCAAGGAAATCCAACCAGTCCATTCTGAAGGAGATCAGCCTTGGGATTTCTTTGGAAGGAATGATGCTACAGCTGAAACTCCAGTACTTTGGCCACCTCAAGTGAAAGGATGACTCATTGGAAAAGACTCTGATGCTGGGAGGGATTGGGGTCAGGAGGAGAAGGGGATGACAGAGGATGAGATGCCTGGATGGCATCATCGACTCGATGGACGTTAGTCTGAGTGAACTCCGGGAGTTGGTGATGGACAGGGAGGCCTGGGGTCGTGAAGAGTCAGACACGACTGAGCAACTGAACTTAACTGAACTAGTATTCTTGCCTGGGAAATCCCATGGACAGAGGAGGCTGGAGGGCTGCAGTCCTTGAGGTCACAAAGAATGGGACACAATTGAATATCTGGATACACACGTTATGACCTATTCCCAAGTAAATGTAAAGGAATAAAGACAAAAGCAAGGAAATTTTATTAGGCAGAAAAGTGAGCTATGAAAGAAAGAAACAACCAGAAAATAATAAATCTTTTGATGATTATAAACACAAAGTTTTTTGGTTTGTTTCCATGAGCGCAAATAATTACTGATAGTGTGAAACAAAACTTAATAAGAAAGTTTGTGTATACAGAAGATGCATGGATATGTATGTATGTATGTACATATGTATATACATGTGCTATCTAAAAGAAGAGGAAACAAAAAGAGAATGCATATTCTTTTACCTCCTTAAGTTATATGTGAAGTAATATATCAATATAGAAAGTGATAAATTAAAGATGCATATTGTAAGCCCTGGAAAAACTAAAATTAAATAAAACAAAGAAGTATAGTCAAAATACCAAGAGTGAATGCTAAATAGAATGCCAATTATACTCTATTCATCAAAAATACAAAAAGATGTGAGGTAAAGTAAATAGGTAAAAAGCTGTGAGGTAAAGGATAAATAGATGGTAGAACACAACTCAACCTTACTCACAGCAATATTGATTTTAAGTAGGCGAACTATCAATGTTAAGAGGCACTACCACCAGAATAAATAATAATTTTAAGAAAGCATATATCTATCCTCTCCTAAAGAATCATACTTTATACTTACAGAGATACAAAATAAAAATAAAATGGTGGAAAAATTATATATTGTGCAAATACTACTCATAAGGAAACACATGACTATATTAATATCATAGGAAGCAAATTGTAGAGAAGGAATATGACCAGATATTTAGAAAATCACGATTACAAAATTGTCAGTTCATCAAGATAACAAAGATAAATGACATGGTTTTGCATCAGAAAACATCAAAATATATGGAGCAAAAAAAGGACTGAAATAAAGGGAAAAGTTAAAAAATCTATAATTATAGTTGCAAATGTCAACCCTATTCTCCCAGCAATTGATATAAGGACATAAAAAATCAAGGAGAATAGATAATACTATTAAAACACCATTGACTTTACTAGACTTGAATGATATTTATACAACATTCTACTCAATAACAGAAATATATACATTCTTACCAGATGCACATCTAATATTTTCAATGTAACCACATGTAGGATTACAAAACTGAAAGATTGATATTTTGCAGAAAACACACCACAAATTCATTGAATTATACACAAATAACCCAAATAAAACTTTAGGGGTTGAATCCAAATGGTGGACTATGAGAGTGTGGAACTTACCTCCTGCCATGGACACATCAAAAATACATCTAAACATGTAACAGTTCTTACTGAAAACTATTAATAACTGTATATAAGCAGAAAGACACCTGCAAAATCAAGGTTATAAGAAAGATTCATTCAGAATCAGATAGGAGGGGGAAAGAAGTGATCAATCAGGACCCATACTTCTGGGAGGAGACTCGGGAAAAGTGAGATTACACTGACAGAGACCCTACATGGGAGGTGAGCTGTTCAAGCCACACATAGGGTACCCCAGCCCTAAGGTCTGACAAAGAGAATGCAAGCTCCCTTGACTGCAAAAAAACTTGCCTACCGGGTTTAGTTCTCTGGATTTTATGATAAAAACATAAAACAAATTAGCAAACAAGCCACATACACACACACACACAAAAAAAAAAACCAAACAGATAACTATAAAGGAATCTATTTGTATCAAACATTGAACTTCATTCTCTGTGTACATAGACACTCATTTTATTCTCTTATGATTATTTAAGTGCTGAAGTCAGTCAATTCCCCAATTAAAAAAATTCATTCCTGAGTAAGGTACTTATACCATGAAGATGTAATACTATCAATATTTATTTCCTTTTTTTGAAATATAAATTTATTTATTCTTTTTATTTTATTATTTATATTTTACTTAACAATATTGTATTGGTTTTGGCATACAACAACATGAATATGCCACAGGTGTACACGTGTTCCCATTCCTGAACCCCTCTCCCGCCTGCTCCCCATACCAGCCCTCTGGGTAATGCCAGTGCACCATCCCCGAGCATCCTGTATCCTGCATCAAACCTAGACTGGCGATTCGTTTCTTATATGATATTATACATGTTTCAATGCCATTCTCCCAAATCATCCCACCCTCTCCCTCTCCCTCTCCCACAGACTCCAAAAGACTGCTTTATACACCTGTGTCTCTTTTGCTGTCTCACATACAGTGTTAGCTAGCGTTACCATCTTTCTAAATTCCATATATATGCGTTAGCATACTGTATTGGTGTTTTTCTTTCTGGCTTACTTCACTCTGTATAATCAGCTCTAGTTTCATCCACCTCATTAGAACTGATTCAAATGTATTCTTTTAAATGGCTGAGTGATAACACCATTGTGTATATGTACCACAGTTTTCTTATACATTCATCTGCTGATGGACATCTAGGTTGCTTCCATGACCTGGCTATTATATAGTGATGTGATGAACATGGGGGTACACGTGTGTCTTTCAATTCTGGTTTCCTCTGTGTGTATGCCCAGCAGTGAGATTGCTGAACCATAAGGCAATTCTATTTCCAGTTTTTTAAGGAATCTCCACACTGTTCTCCATAGTGGCTGTACTAGTTTGCATTCCCACCAACAGTGTAAGAGGGTTCCCTTTTTCCCACACCCTCTCCAGCATGTATTGCTTGTTGACTTTTGGATAGTAGCCACTCTGACTGACATGATATGGTACATCATTTTGGTTTTGATTTGCATTTCTCTGATAATGAGTGATGTTGAGCATCTTTTCATGGGTTTGTTAGCCATCTGTATGTCTTCTTTGGAGAAATGTCTATTTAGTTCTTTGGCCCATTTTTTGATTGGGTTGCTTATTTTTCTGGAATTGAGCTGCAGGTGTTGCTTGTATATTTTTGAGATTAGTTGTTTGTCAGTTGCTTCATTTGCTATCATTTTCTCCCATTCTGAAGGCTGTCTTTTCACCTTGCTTATANACATCTTCTTTGGAGAAATGTCTATTTAGTTCTTTGGCCCATTTTTTGATTGGGTTGCTTATTTTTCTGGAATTGAGCTGCAGGTGTTGCTTGTATATTTTTGAGATTAGTTGTTTGTCAGTTGCTTCATTTGCTATCATTTTCTCCCATTCTGAAGGCTGTCTTTTCACCTTGCTTATAGTTTACTTTGTTGTGCAGAAGCATTTAATTTTAGTTAAGTCCCATTTGTTTATTTTTGCTTTTATTTCCAATAATCTGGGAGGTGGGTCATAGAGGATACTGCTGTGATTTATGTCGGAGAGGGTTTTGCCTATGTTCTCCTTTAGGAGTTTTATATTTTCTGGCCTAACATTTAGATCTTTAATCCATTTTGAGTTTATTTTTGTGTATGGTGTTAGAAAGTGTTCTAGTTTCANCCAGGTGATGCTGAGGCTGCTGTGGGGCGGGGGTGGGAGGGGGCATGTCCCACACTTCGAGAACCAGTGACTAATCATCTTAACACAGGATATCCTGACACTGTCCTGTTGCCACCTGGCAGAGAACAAGTTCACTGTAGGGTGAAAGCAAGGAAACCCAGGCTTCTGGGAAGCTGCCGTCAGGAAGGCTGGGTGCCTGTGGGTACGTTCCAAGAGTGGCCACGGAAGGCAGACTTTGCTGACCCTAACAATTCTGTTAAAGGCCCAACTTTTGGGGAAGGGGCAGCCGGAGATCACAATGCTGCGCTGCACAGAAAACAAATTCCAGGGTTTGATCCTTCTGTTAAAACCGACTGCTTCTCAAGTCATAGTGGATAACAGTCGCCATCTAGTGATAGGTTTGAATTACTGCATCTAGAGACTACAGAATGAAGTGATGCTTTCATTGGGAAACTATTTTTACAAAAGTGTTTAAGATGAGAACTTCTGAGAACAAACTCTAATGTACGCTGGTCTTGTCTTCATTTGTACCTAGGCACTGTAGACATAAACAGGTACATATCACTTACTATGTGCTAGGCACTGTTCTAACACTGTATCTGTGTTCAGTTATTCAGAGCAACCCAATAACAATTATTATAACCACTTTATAGACAGGAACTATAGCTACAGATATGCAAAGAAATTAAGCTTGCCTGAGGCTGCCCAGCCAGTAGAGTGGTAGAGCTGGGATTGAACCTAAACAGTTGCTGGAGAGATACTCCTCTAGCCAGTCTCTCTTATATCAGCCATTTAAATACACAGGTAATGGAAACAATTGATACCCATACAGCAGCCCCACCTTTATCATGGTTTTGTTTTCTGCAGTTTGTTACAGTCAACCACCATCTGAAAACATCAAATGGCAAATTCCAGAAATAAACAATTCATAAGTTTTAAATCACATGCCATTCTGAGTAGCATGATGAAATCTTGTGCCCTCTTGCCCCAACCCACCCAAGGTAGTATTAATATCATCCCTTTGCCCCATTAGTTAGTCATTTAGGAGCCAGTTCAATTATAACATCAACTGTGGTGGTATCTCAGTGCTGTGTTCAAGTCACAATTATTTTACCTAATAATGACCTCCAAGCCCCAGAGCAGTTATACTGGTAATTAAGATATGCCTAAGCCTTGCAGGCCACAGTCCATGGGGTCACAAAGAGTCAGACACAACTGAGCAACTAAGCACAGCACAAGAGGAGCTATAGTGTTTCTTCTAAATGATAAAGGGGAAGTTCTTGACTTCACAAGGCAAAAAGAAAAACATGCTGAGGCTGCTAAGATCTACAGTAAATATCTATGAAATTGTGAAGAAGAAAAAAGAAATCCATGCAAATTTTACAGTCACATTATGAACTGTAAAAATTATGGCCCCAGTAAGTGATAAGTACTTAATTAAAATGGAAAAGACATTAACTTTGTACAATAAGATATTTTGAGAGACAGACCACATTTACATAACTTTCATTATACTGTATTGTTATAATTGTTCTATTTTGTTATCAGTTACTATTGTTAATCTCTTACTGTGATTAATTTATAAATTAAATTTTATCATAGGTATGTAGGCATAGGAAAAAACATAGTACCTAGAGCTTGGTACTATCCAAGGTTTCAGGCATCCAGTGGGGTCTAGTACTGTATCCCCCACAGATAAGGGGGTATTGCTATGTACAGTTACCAGCTCCCAGATATGGGTTTGAAATTTTTATAAAATATATATTGAAGCATTTAATTTTTTCGATTATTCAAAATGAAATCAGCTTATGTGGAATAACTAAAGAAATGTTTCTACCTCCAAAAGATACCACAATGCAAAAAAAAAAAAAAGAGAGAGAGAGAGAGAGAACCAACTTGGAATCAACTTTGAACTTGCTCTGCAACTTTGGTCAGGACGCTTAACTTCTCTGGGTCCTGCTTCCTTCATCTATGAAGTAGAAAAAGTGAAAATGTAATTTACAGGGCTGGAAGTTCTTTAAAGCTAGATTACATGTTTGAGACATTACTCAACTTATCCTGTGAAAGTGGTCATGAGAGCAAATAGGGAGACAATGGTTTTTCTCAAATCGTCCTGCACACAGGACAGGCAACGGGACAGCATTGATCTCCTGGTCTATTGTGCAGAAGTGCTAGAGATAATAGGGACACTCGCAGTGAACGCACAGAAGTGAAGAGCTCAGTGATGGAGGTCTGTGTTTCATTTCTCTTCCTGGGCGCTGCCCTCAGCCTGCACACCTGAACTCTATACCCCTGTGTGTCCCTGCCTTCCAAGAGTCCTCACTAAAGCACTTTTGCAGAAAAGTTGAACCTTTGCTGGTGGATTGAGGTCTAACTCCCCTCACTCCAGACTTCTTTTATCAGAGATTTCCTGGATTTAAAAAGCTGGGCGCTGCTAATCCTTTTAACTCCCTGTCTAAGACTTCTCAGTTACCAAACCATGTCTAACCTCAATAACTACAAGATGTTATCAAACCAAAATATTGACACTAGTGGCACAGAGATACAAATGTTGGCTATTGCTCGGCGCTGAGTTCTGACTGGAAATGAGTATTTCTAGCACCTGACACAGGATCTCTTGGAGGAACACATGGATGTAATTATGTATTACAATGTAAATACTTTTCCTTCAAAGAGCTCAGGTTTCTGTAAGGTTGCTTTTAAAATAAAGATACTCAAAATCAGGTAAGAAAATGGTGCCGAAGTAATAGTGACTCAAGATAAGTCTTTATGGAGAGATCCCAAAACTTGCTGATATCGAACATGTTTCCTTAGTATCTCAATCGGTCAAACTCACAGCAACAGGAATGGTAATTGCCAGGGACTGAGGGGAGCAAAACTGGAGCGTTGCTGTTCAGTGGGTATAAAGTTCAGTTATGTGAGATGAGGAAGTTCTAGAGATGCCCTGGAGAACACTGTATTGGTGGTTAACGATGCTCCGTCTGCGCGCATCACTCAGTCGTGTCCAACACCATGGACTGTACCTGTCAGGCTCCTCTGTCCATGGAATTTTCCAGGCAAGAACGCTGCAGTGGGTTGTCATTTCCTACTCCATACTGATGCTGTACTATATCTTTAAGAACTTAAGAGGTTAGAGCTTGTGTTATCCATTCTTACCCGGAAAGAAAGAAAGAAAGGGGGGAGGAAGGAAGAAGAGAACGAAAGGTTGTTGCTGTCCGTGTAAGGCAGACTTTAGAAACTCATAACTTTGAGATACTGCTTTTTTAGGGAAATAGGACTAGTTTTCAACATTCTTCTCTGTGATCCATGCAATGTCGTATAACCATAGCTTTCTTCAAAGCTTATATTTAAAACACTGTGCATTTATCAAAATAAGAATTAAATTTTAAAAGAACTACACAGGCTCTCATAATTTCGGATGCAAAATAAATAATAAAACAAAAAGAACATCTCTTAAACTTCGAGCTTGCAGCAATTTCATTTTCCAAAATAGGGAAGCCTAGGGCTGCCGTCTCTGGGGTCACACAGAGTTGGACACGACTGAAGGGACTTAGCAGCAGCAGCAGGGTAAAATTAGTTCCCTGAAACTCATCAACCTCTACTTGTGTTAGCTAATTCAATTTCAGAATTAATTTTTTTTAAGTGAAAGGAATTTTTAATTCCAGAGGTTCTGGGATATGTCAGCACCTTGTCAAGGTTGAGCCGTGTTTAGCAACAGTGACATTCCACTGCCACATGGACTCCACCCTGAGACAGAATCCTAAACCAGGCAATCAGCCTGATCCAGTGTGGTGTTTCTAGATGTTCTTTTATAAAATAGTTTCAAAGACCCATGACTAAAGAATTACAAAATCATGCCTTCCGTTTAGAACATGTTTATAAATATGCATAATAGAAGCTTAGCTCTCCACTCTTACAAGAATTACAAGGTAAAAGTCCATGGTTCAGTTCAAAGGAATGTTAAATATCAGCCTGAGATTTATACTCTTGGGAGAGAATGTTACAGTGGAAAAAAGGAAGAAATGTGCTTGGTTTGTGAGCCAGTGACTCTTTTGTGAGAACCAGAGTCTTAAACTTTGAGGCAGCTGTGTCGTACTGAGCATGGCCACAAAGGTCTGGGGACAGTGCGATGACATCACCCATATATGAGTCCTGCTGCTGCTGCTGCTGTTGCTGCTGCTGCTGCTGCTAAGTCACTTCAGTCGTGTCCAACTCTGTGCGACCCATAGATAGCAGCCCACCAGGCTCCCTGTCCCTGGGATTCTCCAGGCAAGAACACTGGAGTGGGTTGCCATTTCCTTCTCCAACACATGAAAGTGAAAAGTGAAAGTGAAGTCACTCAGTCGTGTCCGACTCATACAGAGCCTAGCAGAGCGAGGAAATGCTTTGAGGATGTAGCCAAAATCATCGTAAATCTGGATAAAGCCAAAACTAAGTAAACAGTATTTTTCAAATAGATACTGGAATTATTTGATGTACATGCAAAGTAAACAGAAGGAACCCCCAAATTCCAAGGAAATACGGTTTCTTTGTCAGGTCCCCTCTTTTTCAGAGAATGCTTCCTTTACCACACTTCAGCTTGTCTGACGGATACTATTATAATTAGTTATACATTTTTTATAGATAAAGACATGAAATTCTAACAGCATATAAAGCAAGGACCTTACTATCTTCTCTATTGTTGTGTCCCTAGAAATTAGAATGGTACTTGGCATACAGCTAGTACTCAGCAAATTTTTGTTGAATGAATGAACAAAAACTGGAATAAATTGCTAAGTCAAAGGAAAATATAGAAAGTAAAAAGGAATCTTCTCTTCCCAGTTGTTTTTATGTGAAAAGCCGTATTGTCAGCTGAAATCTAATAAAAATCACAAGAGAAAATTCTCTTTCTGGGGAGCAGCTCTTACCTAATGTACTTTTTTTCTCAGCTGCCAGCCTTGGGTTCTCATTGCCCCATATATTTACAAAATACATTGGCAATGACTGAGCATAACAGATCTTTATCTTGAGTTTCACTGGTTTTTATGTAGTCTACATACATCAACCCATCTTTATCATCTTTGACAAGTGAACATCAAACTGAAGATTTAAACAAAAAATTGAACAATTGACAGGCTGGCAACCACAAATGTTCATTTCTTTTGACCACTCACTCAATTCTAAAATTCTAATTTGTCTTAAATTTACATCAGTTCACTCTTCTTTTTTTTTTTTTTAACATCAGTCCATTCACCCTAACCATTTCTGACCTCAAGCTCAAGGGGAGCCTTTTTTCAATTGCCATTCTATCTGGCCACAGGTACTACATAGCAGTGGATTGAAGCTAGTAGAGAGAGAAAAATATGAAACAAAAAAGGAAGCATCCTTTTAGGAAAGTTAATGACAAAACAGAAGCCTCATACATCTAAGGTATGGACCTACTTGGAATCTGGTCTGGATTTTAGAGGCTGTTATCACAGCCTTGATTGGATCCACATTCTTTTATCCAATGTTGTATCCAATGTTCTTTGAGATCCTTGACTCAAAGACCTTTTAGAAAAGTGTATAAGTCATTCTAAAGTGAGAAAGTGAATAAGATACATTCTAGTAGAAAGTCAAAGGGAGAGAAAGTAAATCTTTCCCATCCCCCTTCTGAGGACATTACATTGTAAAAATAGATTTGGGGAGGAGCCTAGGGGAGGAATTTCAGTTAAGCTAATCTAATTACAAGTAGAATTTCTTTCAGGCTACAAGAGGCTTTGGCAAACATTAGTTGGCACATTCTTTCTAAAAGGTAAAAGCCTTTTTTTCCCCGCTTTGGCAGGTTTTAAATGATACTTAAGAGTGTCAGGCAAACCTTCCAAATCATGACCAAAAGCAGGTTAATCCAAAACACACAGCATCCTCAGCCAGCTCAAGATCAACAAAACAAAACTAGGCCTAGGGATTAGAGGATGTTAATTGTGAAACATAATCCCATGATATTTATGGCTCTAGAGACTGAACACAGCTACTCTTGAGCACAGTGAAGTACTCCTTCGACTGGGGCCATTGCTTATATTTGATGCTCTCAGTTCAGTTCAGTCGCTCAGTCATGTCTGACTCTTTGCAACCCCATGAACCGCAGCACGCAAGGCCTCCCTATCCATCACCAACTGCCAGAGTATACCCAAACCCATGTCCGTTGAGTCGTAATGCCATCCAACCATCTCATGCTCTGTCATCCCCTTCTCCTCCTGCCCTCAATCTTTCCCAGCATCAGGGTATTTTCGAATGAGTCAGCTCTTCACATCAGGTAGCCAAAGTATTGTAGTTTCAGCTTCAACATCAGTCCTTCCAATGAACACCCAGGACTGATCTNAGTTCACGGTTCATGTATTGTTGAAGCCTGGCTTGGAGAATTTTGAGCATTACTTTACTAGCATGTGAGTGTACCATATTGAAAAAAAACCAATTGGTTACAGTCTGTGCAATAAGACTGTGGTTCTCAGACTTTTGTGGGCTTACCCATCAACTGGCGTAAGCTTGTAGAAAATTCAGTGCTTCGGTCCTCTCCCTGAGCCTGTCTAGTTAGACTCCTCCATGGGGGAGGAGATCAGGAATAAGGGAGACCAATGAGAAAGAGGCAGTGCTTCTGCCAGCATTCACTGAGAATCACTGCACTGGAGTGTGGAGCTAGTTCACTCAACTCAGAATTCTCTCCAGCTGTAGCTCCCTGCACCTAATACTGGCTGGAACCTCTAGATACTTGAGGATTATTGAATGCATTGAAGACAGTGAGCATTTATGGATACCAGGCACTGTTGTAAGACTCTGCACATAGGAAGGCATTTAATACTCACAACAGAGGTCTATCATTAGCCTTGACACTTTCTGGGCACTCTGCTCATACTCTGTCCAAAGTGTCACGTGACAGGTTCCTTTGTGGCATTCAGTTGCCACCTCCTCAGGAAGCCCCTCCCTGACTGCCTTCTAAAGTAGCATCAGTCTTACACCCACCCCATCACAAGATCCTGTTCCTCCTTTTTACAGTATTTGCCTCTGTCTGAAATATCTGGTTTGGGGTTTTTTTTTTTTTTCTTTTTTTGGGACTTCCTTCACTAAAATATTGGGTTGGCAAAAAAGTTTGTTTAGGTTTTTCTGTACCATCTTACAGAAAAAGCCAAATGAACTTTTTAGCCAAAACAATGCATGCTCCACAAGAACAGAAATCTTGCAGGTTTTCTTTGTCACTGTATCTTTAATGTGTGACTCACAGTAGATATCAAGGAAAATTTAAACATTTAAATGAATATATGTTAAAAATGCACCGTAAATGCAAAGTAAAATAGTTGTGTTTGCTATGTAATTTCTTCATTCTCTCAGAGATTTCAAAATTATTATGGTATGTGTAACAAGCAAAAGAAATAAAGAAAAGAAAAACTTCTAATCCAAAAATGTCCTGAAGATGGTTTCCTGATCTACCTTGTCCCAAGTCAGAGATTGGATGTGAGAAAAAGGGAGAACTAGTAAGGGTTTAAATGAAAAGTCTGGAAGATTTTTTAACCCTAGGGTGTCAATATTTCCTTTGAAATGAATTCTTAGGACATCAGACACACCCATGTCAAATGTAAGTAAAAAACACATCCCAAGATTAAATATACATAATTTTTAGGTTAGCCAGTGTTTTTATTGGCCACACAATGACTCTGCTTTACTAGTTTAAAAAGTTGTATCTATATGACACTTGAAGAGCTAGTTAAATCAATGAAACCCAAGTCACTTGTTTCAACAGTAAAAAGAATGGGTAGACCAGGTCACTCAAAATGGTGAATGTGTCAGAATCATTGACCATTTTACCCTGTGCCAACAAAATTAAAATTAGGAGCTGGCTGTAGACTTTAGAGAAAGAAAGAAACTCATTTAAAATGGATTTCTCAAATAATGTGGCTCAAAACCATGGCCTTTGAAAAAGGCCACCCGCTGGTGATGTCAGATGCTAGACAAACCCTGGCAAGACTCTGATCACAGATGATCAAGTCAACCTCCTCCTCTTCGTTTATGGTATCAGGTCTTAGGCAAATAAGAGCTAGGGCTGAGGCATTGCTGCTGAATGAAGCCTTTTGTTCCGAGTCATTTTTTTACCACTTCCACCAAAATGCCAAACAGTGAATGTTGTCAGGCATGTTGTTGGATAGAATATACTCAAAACCAAATAGAAACATTAAAACAAGTTTTCCTTGCTTTATTTTGAGAGTATCTTTTCACTGTGATCATACCAGGAGTTAGCCAGGCCTAGGCTGGCTTCATTAGTCATCTCAGAGAATGTGGATAGATCATGGGAAAGTCGTCCGTCTTTGAGAAATTGCTGTTCCCCCATTACATTCACTTCAGTCAGTCGAACTTGAAAGTACCGAAGTAGATGAAGGAAGGGCCAGAGGAGGGTGTACAACCAATAGTGAGGTCCATTTTCACTACAGGAAAGCAAAGATCCTTTGCAAATACCTTCAGTTCAGTTCAGTCGCTCAGTCATGTCCGACTGTGCAACCCCATGAATCGCAGCACGCCAGGCCTCCCTGTCCGTCACCAACTCCCGGAGTTCACACAGACTCACATCCATCGAGTCAGTGATGCCATCCAGCCGTCTCATCCTCTGTCGTCCCCTTCTCCTCCTGCCCCCAATCCCTCCCAGCATCAGAGTCTTTTCCAATGAGTCAGCTCTTCGCATGAGGTGGCCAAAGTACTGGAGTTTCAGCTTCAGCATCATTCCTTCCAAAGAAATCCCAGGGCTGATCTCCTTCAGAATGGACTGGTTGGATCTCCTTGCAGTCCAAGGGACTCTCAAGAGTCTTCTCCAACACCACAGTTCAAAAGCATCAATTCTTCGGTGCTCAGCCTTCTTCACAGTCCATCTCTCACATCCATACATGACCACAGGAAAAACCATAGCCTTGACCTTAGTCAGCAAATACCTTCACCTATGAAGAATTTTGCAGCCACCCAACCCACCCCAGCTTCCTAGGTGACTCGGTGGTAAAGAATCCACCTGCCAATGCAGGAGATGCAGGTTTGATCCTTGGATTAGGAAGATACCCTGGAGAAGGAAATGGCAACCCACTCCAGTATTCGTGCCAGGGAGAACAGAGGAGCCTGGTGGGCTACAGACCACTGGGACTCAAAGAGTTGGACATGACTGAGAATGCACACATCCACCTCACCCTGACCCCCACTGAGAAAGAATCAGAATTTTTGAAATAAGAGAGGAACTTGTTTTCATTGAAAAGTTTTTCAAGTACAATCAATCAAGAGCAAAGATAATTTCCATGTTCGTTACCCAGTCTTCAAAACAGTCTGGGTTAACTCAAAGCCAGGTTTAGCACGTTCTGTTTCCATTTTGTGAGCAAAACATGATTTGGATTATGAGTTTCTCTGAGGTTCATGCATAGAGCTGAAAGACTCTGTCATTTCCTTATCAGAAGCAACAGGAGAAATTCCAAATATGAAGAATTGCCGAGATTTATTGCCTCAATTCCTGGTCTGACACTTGGCTCAGAACAAAGAGTACACAGCCAAAAAGAAGTCCTTTCCTAAGGTATGAAAGGAACTGGCTGCTTGTAAAGTCCAGACTTGGGAGTGACACAAACGGGGGTTTGGGCTTTTACACGGCCAGCTAAACCTAGTCTGTTTGAAGTCAGATCAGTTGATTTCTTGAACATTTCAAATAAGCAAAATTCTGCAGGAAATGGGAGCCAGATGCATTTTTTAACTCAGGAGTTCCTTGGAAGACGGGTAGAAAATAACCACACAACATCCTCTAGTTTCATTCTGGCCCTTCTCCTGGACCTGCTGTCCTGAACCATACCTCTGACATGTATGCAGAGAAAATGATGGAATAAACTGCAGGAAGGGTACAGGTAGAAGTGTTTTTAAATCATAGTTTGAATTTCTTTAAATCGTAATTTAAAATTTATTTACATAATAGTTATATTTAAATGCAAAAAGAAATAGTATGTGTCTGATAAAAATGTAGACCAGTTTTAAAATACTATATTATTTGGAAGAGGCTCCAAAACATTTTAGGAAGCATCTATTGTAAACTAGGCACTGTGCTGGCAATTTTCCCAATGATCCTCTGAGGCGGGTTGTCATTATTCTGGTGATAGCCCCAAGAAACAGAGGCTTCTTGAGACTTGGTGATTTGCCAGAGGCTCTGGTGGCCCTGACGGTAAAGCGTCTGTCTACAATGTGGGAGACCTGGGTTCATTCCCTGGGTTGAGAAGATCCCCTGGAGAAGGAAATGGCAATCCACTCCAGTACTATTGCCTGGAAAATCAGGAGCCTGGTAGGCTACAGTCCATGGGGTCGCAAAGAGTCGGAAACTACTAAGCGACTTCACTTTCACTTTCATGATGATTATAAATGAAGAAACAGAGACTGACCCATCAAAGGAGTCCCCAGCTGGTCCTCGGGACTGACATCCAAGCAGAAAGCATCTGAGACCTATGCTTCTTCTACACTGACTTTTGCTAGTCCTCACATGTAACCCAGGAATAAATGTTGAAGATGGGACAGGAGTGGTTGGCAGCTGCGTGCATGCCAGAAGTGCCACCAGGCCAAGCAGGCACAGGCAACTTCCCCCCAGAAACTTAGTGGGGAGAAGGAAGAGGCACTCTCCTTTCTCTAAAAAGCTTTGGCTTCAGACATTTAGACAAAGCATAAGAAACATGAAAAGAAAACAGACTCACTCGGCCACATCTAGCCACTAGCTTGCTAACACCTTGTTCTTTGTTCTTGTTGACTTTGACAGATGATGAAATATTTCTTTCCTCTTAACTTCACATATGCTGCCCAGAAGCCCCCAGGTTTCCTGGAATTTTTATTAGGAATTCCAGATATTCCAGCAATAATTCTTGGACACCAGACTTTGACTGACAAAGGGCAGATACACACCCAGTTGGGTGCAATCAATGTCTGGAGATTTTCCCTCTGCTTTCTTCTGCTTTTTCTTCCAATGAGACTGTCCCATTATTGGTTTTGATTTATTAATTATGATCATATTTTCCTTTTCAGAAATCTTATTTGCAAGATAAAAAAAGAATAAAAACGGTAGTGCATAGTTATTCCTGGTATTTTGTTAGTTCTCCTTGGCTTTTGCTTTTGAACAATCTGCTCTATTTCTTGAGCCTTCCTGTGTCAGTAAAGAAAATCATGGACGTTTTATCATGGAAGGTGTGTGTGTGCGCTTGCAGGAGGTGGCTTTCACTGGGGATTTTTTTTCCTGCTTTTCCAAGTTTTCTGATTCACTTTTCAAGAAAATTCTAAAGTAAAGCTTCTCACTTTTGATCCTGACTTTTCCTTCAATTTTTTAAAGTCAGTGTTATTGGAGTATAGTTGCTTTACAATGTTGTGTTAGCTTCTACTGTATACCAAAATGAATCGTCCATACATATGCATATAGGCCCTCCCTTTTGGGTTTCCTTCCCATTTATGTCACCAGAGTGCATTAAGTAGAGTTCGCTGTGCCGCACAGCATGTTCCCATCATTGTCTATTTTATTCGTGGTATCAATAGTATATATGTGTCTATCCCAGTCTCCCAATTCCTCCCACTTCTTTCCCCTTGGTATCCATATATCTGTTTTCTATGTCAGTGTCTCTATTTCTGCTTTGTAAATTAGGTCATCTGTACCACTTTTCTAGATTCTGCATGTATGCGTTAATATACAATATTTGTTTTTCTCTTTCTGGCTTACTTCATTCTGTATGAAACTTTCTAGATCCATCCAGATCTCTACAAATGGCCCAATTTTCTTCCTTTTTATGTTTGACTAATATTCCACTGTATACATGTGCCACATCTTTATCTGTTCCTCTGTCGATGGATATTTAGGTTGCTTCCATGTCTTGGCTATTATAAATAGTGCTAGCACAGAATTTTTTTTTTTATGAGTATCCATGTTAATTAGGCTTGTGTTATTATAAATGGAGGCTTTCACATACTACATTTAAGTATTTAAAAGTTATGGATCAGACTGACAAAACTCAAAAGCTCCATGTTCTATCCTCTTTCTTGGCGAGTATACATTCATGGCAACCGGAAAGTCCAAGTTCAGATTTGGAGTTCTCAGACTCCTTGAAGTGCTGCACAAGGACATAGAGACACGGGGAGGTCAGCCCACCCCTGGCTCATTTGTTCTCACCTCCAGCTTGGCCGCGGACCACAAGCGATTTCACAGCCAGGCACATGAACACCCCACCTGCACAGTCAACTCCATCCACAGTCCCCAACAAGCAGCTTCTCCCTGGCCCCTCATTGGACCCAGAGGAACAATCCACCTCAGGAGACTGAGCCCTGAGAAAAAACCTTCAGAGTCACTAGAAGGAGCTCAGGATCATCTGGGTAGAGAACTCTAGGGACTTGTGTAGAAGGGAGTGGGCTCTGGGCAGCGCAATCTCTGGGTTCCTTACCCCGACGCAGACGGGGGCGGCACAGCTTCAGGGAGGTCAAGGCAGAGGTCTCTCTTGGCCTGATGGAAGTAGTGCTTGGACTTAATGTCCCCTTTGTTGTAATGGCTAAGTGAGAGTTAACCTTATACTGGACACTTTTTAATCCATAGCTTCCACGTCACAGTGAAAGGCATCTCAGAAGGATGTTTAGAACGAGAGGCTCCAGATCCGTGGTTTCTCATAAGGCAAGGCTTCTGCAGCTCAATATCACTGCTTATGCAATTTGCTCTTTGAATTGCAAGCCCAGTCATCTGATTACCTGTTCTAGGTTTTGTGGTCCAAAGCCAGTGAAGAAATAGAATCTGTTAAATATTTGAAAGGAGACGTCATTAACAATGGATTAATGTAGAAATAAGTAATGTAGAAATAACTTTAATTAAGAGGAAGGAGAGTAAGCACATACGGCATTGTCATAAACTTCCTTCGAGGATGAAGCAAGCAAGAGCCAGAGAAATGTACTCTGGGAGATGGGGGAGGAGAGGCAGGGTTCCTCGGGTTTACACTCGTTTCAAGTGAGGTAGGTACACTTTGATTCTCCTGCCTGTCTAATTCCCTGAATTCACCCCTGCCTCTGTCAGTAATGACAGCCAGAAAACAGCTTATGTAACACTTACTCTGTGCCAGACGTTATTCTAAACAGCGTATCTACATTTGCCCATTTAATCTACACAAAAGCCTTATGAAAGCTATTATTATTATCTTCATTTTACATAGGAGAAAAGCGAGGCATAAAAATATGTGTGGGGGGGAATTAAGCCTCACCCAAGGTCACGCAGGTAATAAGAGGCAGAGTGGGGATTCAAACACTGTGCCTCACTAGAGTCTGCTCACTAGCAACACATTAGACTGCTTATCGGGATGTCCCACCACCCAGGGACTGAACGACTCAGCCGTTTCTCACCCTCCGCTTCCCCATTCTGCTTCCTGTGGGAAGAGAAAAGTGTCCCATGGCCATCACCATGAAGTGCAATATGGAGCCAAGGATTTGATTTTAAGTCCACTACAATTTGTGTATTGAGCCTACCTTGTGGCTCAGTGGTCAAGACTGCCTACCAAAGCAGGAGACACAGGTTCCATCCCTGGGTTGGGAAGATCCCCTAGGGAAGGAAATGGCAACCCATTCCAATATTCTTGCCTGGGAAATCTCATGGANTCCACTACAATTTGTGTATTGAGCCTACCTTGTGGCTCAGTGGTCAAGACTGCCTACCAAAGCAGGAGACACAGGTTCCATCCCTGGGTTGGGAAGATCCCCTAGGGAAGGAAATGGCAACCCATTCCAATATTCTTGCCTGGGAAATCTCATGGACAGAGAAGCCTGGTGGGCTAAAGTCCATAGAGTTGCAGAAGAGTCGGACATGACTTAGTCACTAAACAGCAACAATGGTTTTTTAATGATACTAAAATTGTTAGAGTCATTTTAAAACAAACTGTTGACTAGTGTATCATTTAAAAAAGAAAAAAGTCAAGGAAATCACAACAGTCCCCAAATTCTCTCAACAGCTAATGGGAGTTTTTCTTAGCATTTTGTGCATTAAAATTTTACTTATTCTAATCTTTAAGTTTCACAAAAGATTAGGGGCTGGGTCTCATTTTTTGTTATTTTCAGTTCTTACTAGATAGAGTACCTTATATACAAGGGGTGTTCAGAAGTTTTTAAATGAATAAAATTTGCTATATTCTTCAATAATCCTGAGTTTAAATCTGTCTGTTCAATGAATATAAAAAGCAGAATACTATTTGCCTAAAAACTCCAAATGCAACTGTTGTGGGTAGACATTAATATGGAAAGTTTATGTATGCTCAAGAGTCTATTCTATATTCAAAATTCATATTCAAAGAAGTGATATGCTGTAGCAGTTAAGTGCCTAAACCCTGGAGGCAGCCTCCTCGAGTTCAAATTCTAACTAGCTACTTGCTAACTTTGAGATTTTTGGCATGTTATTTAAACCCTTTATGCCCAGTTCTCTATAGGTAAATAGGAATGATTATGATAATAGCTTGCATTCTCAGGGGGGATTTTCTGAAAATTAAATAAATTAATCAACACAAAGTAGTTAAATGAATTAATTAATATAAAATATTTTCAGTGTGTGTTAGTCACTCAGTGGTGTCCAACTCTTTGCAACCCCATAGACTATAGCCCACCAGCCTCCTCCGTCCATGGAATTCTCCGGGTAAGAATACTAAAGTAAGTTGGCAATCTCTTCTCTGGTGCATCTTCCTGACCCAGGAATCGAGCCCAGGTCTCTTGCATTGCAGGCAGCTTATTTACCCTCTGAGCCACAAAGGAAGCCCCAGATAGTAAGATCTCCATGAATGTTAGCTGCCATGCCAAACCATTCCCTAATTTAAAAACAAATACAGTTTCATTCAGCACATAAAAGAATTATATTTTTAGGAACTGATAAAGTAGTTAGCCATATTTTTTCTTAATGGTTAAGGGAAGAGTTATTGATAATAATAGTTAACAAAGCACAATCAGGAATAATAGAATATAATGCCTGCTGCATTAGCCACTGAGCATAGGCAATATATTAAGTTCTGTCATGAAAATATGGTTCTCAGAGGCAAGGTCTTGGCCATCACAGAATCAGCTGACTCACTCTCCTCTCTCCTCGGAGCAGGCTTCACCCTTCTAAGAATTTAGGGAGCAGACACATCAGTCTTAGCTGTAGTCTGCCACAATTACTTAAGAGTCCCACAGGAAACACCAAGGAAATAAACCGCGCAGTTCCCAGACCAACACTGGATCCATTCAGCAAAGTGTATCTAGTGGGACAGAGAGTGCAGTGGGAATCCTCAAGCACTTATTTTTTTCTGTTGTTTATTCAATGAAGCCAGAGGAAATTACAGCAGGACTACATATCCAAAATGTTCCAAAGCACACACACCAGTTTTAATATTTTTTGGAGCCCAAATTCCTTTCTTCAAGATCTTAACCTTTGCTGTATGAACCCTTCCCAGACTCCTCCCCAGGCCATTCTTCACAGTGAAGCTTGGAACACTCACGGTACTACTGCTAGTTACTGCGCCCCTCGTTGGCACATAAGTTTCTCATTGTAATATCGTTAGCATAAGGCAGGAGTTCCTCCTGGCAAGGTAACCAGAGCAATGTTCAGCTGGTCCTTTAACTCCTTTTGGTTGTGCTTGTGTTTTTGGCTTCCAGGCTAAAAATGTTAACATTTCACAATTTTCTCCTGTTCTGTAAATTTCTCCACATTAGGNGGCACATAAGTTTCTCATTGTAATATCGTTAGCATAAGGCAGGAGTTCCTCCTGGCAAGGTAACCAGAGCAATGTTCAGCTGGTCCTTTAACTCCTTTTGGTTGTGCTTGTGTTTTTGGCTTCCAGGCTAAAAATGTTAACATTTCACAATTTTCTCCTGTTCTGTAAATTTCTCCACATTAGGCTCATTGGCTTATTACAGTTTTTCCTTAATTTTACTTTGATTCTTCCAGATATCCTCAATATCCTCAATCCAACACAATAGACTTCTCTTCTGATGCCTACTCAAAAGTATCAAAATTACATTTTTGTTTCAGGAAAGTGTTTCAAACATCATTCAAGGCAAGCAATTATAAATATCAGATGCTTGCTCAACAAATCCAAGATAGCTTATATCTTTTAAGGATGGTTTTGTTTATGGATGTGCCTAAGATACTAGAATCAGCTGGTTAAAGATATGTTAATATCCTATTGTATCCTGGAACTATGGTAATAGAAAAAATGCAAAGCTATATAAATCCTTATCATAATAGCTACCCTGTCTTGAGTTTTTGCTACTTACCAGGTCCCTATTAGACACTTGTTATCTAATATGATCCCCCAAAGAATTATTTCCATTTTCCAGGCTAAAGAGTGGAAGTTCCCAAAGTTATACAGACGGTAAGTGGCAGAGCCAGGATCCAAATCCAGGCAGTGAAAGCCCCTCTCAGTACATGGCCCCCAGCAACTGCAGCACGCTTGACAAGAAAGGACTGAAACTCAAACAGTGCGACCAATCCTTGCATTCAAGGCTGAGATGAAACATCACTGGAATTAACTAGGAAATGAAAACTAAACTTTTGTATTCCTNGCTGGCTCCCGGCACCTGGTTCATTGTATAATCTTTCAACGATACTTCACTTGCCCCTAGTGTTTTCCTTGAGAAAAAAGATAATAAATCTTGAGGCAAAATACGGGGCTACTAAAATTAATATTTACCATAATAATTGGATTTGACTTTAGGAAACCAGTGCTACTAACAGTTAAAGATGATGTCTTCCTGGAGAGGGAGACTTATGATATCACATTGAACATTTGTGTAAAGCATTAATTTCTTTAACTCCTTCAAATGTGTACTAAGCTCAACGGTGAGTGTAGTACTCCTACAGCTTCAAAGAGATGGTGCCTCCTCTGAGCCTAAAATGAGCCATGGTCCATCTTTTCCCTGTGGGTTTTTATCCCGCAGCTCAGAACTGACACCATTCACAATGCAACCCCATTCCCTTTGGAAATTTCTTTCTCTCGCAATTTGAGATCTTACCTATTTTGCACAGTTTATTAATCCTGGAGCTCCTCAAACACAAGGTTTTCATTTAATATTTAACTTTGGCATGGAGACATTTTTAAGTTTCTCCAGCCCAAAACTTGGAAAAAAGCTAAGTAAAAGTAGCCAGGAGAACTCTACAACAATATTTTTTAAACCTTCATATGTCCAGATTTAAAAATAAATACATTTATCTTTTCTTCAGAAAACAGCAATAACTCTGAGCTGACATGATTTTTAATATGTTCTTGCTAACAGCTGGTGTACCCAACATGTTCTGGAGGAGAAAAAAAAAGGCAAAATGAAAAAAAAAGGAAAAGGGGGGGAAAAAAAAAGAAGAGAAGAAACCTCAAATACGTCCCATTTACCCGTGATGACCTGGCTCAGTACTTGAGAGGATTAGGAGCACTTCTTTCATNGGGAGAAAAAAAAAAGGCAAAATGAAAAAAAAAGGAAAAGGGGGGGAAAAAAAAGAAGAGAAGAAACCTCAAATACGTCCCATTTACCCGTGATGACCTGGCTCAGTGCTTGAGAGGATTAGGAGCACTTCTTTCATAAGTTACATTTCATCAGAATGAACGTTTTGCTCTAACCCAAATACATTGCAGACCATCATCACCGTTTACGTTGATTATTGAAAAGCAGATCAATGTATAATGCGTCCTGCTACTGGGTCTGGGAATCACAATGCACAAAGTATAGAAGTGCAATTACTACCAAAGATAAAGCAGANAGGAGAAAAAAAAAGGCAAAATGAAAAAAAAAGGAAAAGGGGGGGAAAAAAAAAGAAGAGAAGAAACCTCAAATACGTCCCATTTACCCGTGATGACCTGGCTCAGTACTTGAGAGGATTAGGAGCACTTCTTTCATAAAGTTACATTTCATGAGAATGAACGTTTTGCTCTAACCCAAATACATTGCAGACCATCATCACCGTTTAAGTTGATTATTGAAAAGCAGATCAATGTATAATGCATCCTGCTACTGGGTCTGGGAATCACAATGCACAAAGTATAGAAGTGCAATTACTACCAAAGATAAAGCAGAAGTCTCAAAACAAAGGCACTACAAGTAAGATAATATTAATGATAATAAGACACGTATCTCAGAATCAGCGTGAGGAACCAACATTAGAATAATTTCAAATTCCAGGATCTACGAAAGGAATGATGCTCCCATTCTGCTTTTAACTGTGATATAAGGAGCTTGTCATCATTTGTCAAATACAATAGAAGCTCATCTACACATAACTAAAATTTGATTGAAATTGGCACATAACCAATCTCATCTTAAATAAGATGAACTATTACGTATTTCAGGTAATTGAAATTTTTCCTTTCCTCAAACAGAAAAAGTTGTTGGTGACATTAAGGTTAATTAATAGCAGAGTTGCANGTCAAATACAATAGAAGCTCATCTACACATAACTAAAATTTGATTGAAATTGGCACATAACCAATCTCATCTTAAATAAGATGAACTATTACGTATTTCAGGTAATTGAAATTTTTCCTTTCCTCAAACAGAAAAAGTTGTTGGTGACATTAAGGTTAATTAATAGCAGAGTTGCAAAAGCAAAATAGAAGTTCGTTTTAGTCAGAAAGGTCCTACACCCTGGCTATGAGGAGCCCCACAAACCCAGACTCTAGAGAGCTAATCAGCTCCAAAAGAGACTGTTTCTTTTTACCCTAGTTGTCCCCACCATCAAGCATCAAACCATCTGGTCTGATTCTACACGCAGTAAAATGACCACATGAGACTCACAGCTTGTCACTGGCTGACGGCTGATTGAGACCTTCAAGTGGCTTGGGCAGTTGCACACCAAGGGCTGACATTTATGAATCACTAATTCCAGGCACTGTGTATGGGAAAACTTCATTTACTCTTTACAACACCCAAGGGTAATATGCAACATCAGGTAGCACTGTTTTTATAGATAAAGAGTGTGAGGTACAGGGAAGTAAGTAACTTCCCCAGGGTTACCAGATTGCGAATAGCAGAAGGGGTAATTAACCCTAAGCATCTGGTTTAGATCCCTTACATGTAACCACCCTCTCATTCTTGCCTCACACTTATCATCCTCCAGCCAGCCTGCCAGTCAGACTTCCTAGTAAGTTCCCTTCCAAATACCTGTTACAAAATGTCAGGTGGACACAGCTTGGCACACTCCTCAGACCACCGCCCTTCCGTTCTCATTGCCCAGAGTCTCTCAGCCCACCTAGTTCTGCTCCCTGAGCTGTCACCCTTCCAGAAATTCCCCAGCCCACCTTCACACCTGTACCTTCTCACGCAATAATTACTTCCACAACAGAATAGGTAATAGTCCACCTTCTCAAAATTATTAGGACAAATATGTGAATGATTTCCTAGGATAACTATTTGAGACCACCTGTGTTTCAGAAGAAAGAAAAGAAAGAGAAGTTACTCAATCGTGTCCGACTCTTAACCCAAATGGACCATGTAGCAGGGGACTTCTTTGCTATTTGGTTTTCTTTTTTTCTTTTCTTTTGGTGCCTGTGATACAAAGAGCACACTCTTTGGAGTCAGACAGAATATGCAATCCTGGTTCTGCCCCTATCACCTACGTAAAGTTGGGTGAGTAACTTAATATTCTGAATCTGTGGCTCACCTATTTTAAAAATTAAAAGCAATAACTCTTCACAGTAGTATTGTCACAACTAACATAAGGTATGTGTGGCACCTAACATACTGCCTTGCACTTGGTAGGCATTCAATAAATGTCAGTCCTTCTCCTGCCCTCCCAGCACAACGCAGGACCATAGGGCTACTCCCTGACCTAGGCTGCCATCATTTATTTCACCAGGGAAGCTGGAACAACAAAGCTCCTCTGTTAAGGCAGCCATCCTGCTATCTGCCTCTTTGCAGCCTGCACTCCACTCATACACTCACTGGAGAAGGAGGAGTCAGCAAAGACTTTGGAAAGCGGTGAGACTGCAGCTTCTCTAGAGACCAACGTTCATGGTGTTGGACTATATGTCAACATGGCATAGCCTGGTTTTTAAAGCAGTTCATCAAGATTGCCTACAAACTTATCCGCTCACTCAACAACATGAATCAGCTATCTACCATGTGCCAAGGGTTGTACTAAGCCCTGGAGAAAGAAGAAACCAAAGCAGGCAACGTACTGCCATGTGCTGCCTAGTAGCAGAGGTGACAACAGAAGAAAGAACAGCGAAATGCTTCCCCCCAAAAGTGCACACACACACTCACAAGACAGAAACAAACCCGGAAAGCAAAAATTACCACCCATGGTATCATCCACGCAATTAGTCATTCTCCAGATTTTTACTGAGCATGAACTACATGCCAACAGCTTAGTGAGGGACACAGACCAGGTTTCTTCTTTCCCAAAGTTTATAGACATAGCAAGAGGAACAGACCATATAATAAACACGCAAGATAGTTTCAGCTACTGAGAGACGTTATGGATGAAGCGGTGATAGAGAAGGACCATATTTGAGCATTCCTCCGCCAGAGGAGTCAGGGAAAGCTCTTCTGGGGAATGGCCTTTAGCTAAGACTTGCACGACATGAAAAGGAGACGTGTGCGAAGCTGCTCAGGCAAGAACAACAGGTGGTACAAAGTCCCTGGCAGGAGCAAATGGGTAAGTTAAGTGAACAGAGGAACTTCGCAGGTCTGGCTGCTAATCAACAGGTCGAGGTAGAATGAGGGACAGGCAGGAGCCAGATGAGATCAAGATCTGAAAACAGGGAAGGGAGTTTGGATTGTATGCAAAGAATAGTAGGAAGACATTGGAGGGATTTCAGCCAAAGAGTACTGTGCTCTGACNAAGTTAAGTGAACAGAGGAACTTCGCAGGTCTGGCTGCTAATCAACAGGTCGAGGTAGAATGAGGGACAGGCAGGAGCCAGATGAGATCAAGATCTGAAAACAGGGAAGGGAGTTTGGATTGTATGCAAAGAATAGTAGGAAGACATTGGAGGGATTTCAGCCAAAGAGTACTGTGCTCTGACTTAACATTTGTTTCAGTGATAATATTTACAGAATCACACTCTAATAAGGTTGTTGTTATTATTGTGTTGTTTAGTTGCCAAGTTATGCCCCACTCTTTTGTGACTCCATGGACTGTAGCCTACACAGGCTCCTCTGTCCATGAGATTTTCACAGGCAAGCATATTGGAGTGGGTTGCCATCTCCTTCTCCAGGGGATCTTTCTGACCCAGGGATCAAACCTTCGTCTTCTGCACTGGCAGGCAGATTCTTTACCACTAAGCTACCTGGGAAGCCTAATACGGTTAAATGGACTGAAAAAAAAATTCTTTTTTCACATTATACATACAGTGATCATCAGTTTTTAAGTAATTATACTGTATACTATTATAACTAGACGTATAGTTTCAGCATCACTAGATTAAATGTGATGATTCAGTAATCTGGGAACATTCAGTAGCTCAGGGGTCTGGTAATAACCATCGTGACCCAAATAGTAAAACAAAAATAAAAGTATCCTTTAATAAGTTCTAAACAAACAGATGCCAGGCAAAGTAAACACTATTTGAAATGAATACTCCTCCAGGTTTGAGTGCATTCTACAAAACAGCAGGTTTGAGCTGTAACCTTTCTAGCTCATCAAGCTGATTTGTGATGAATATTAATCCTGCCCAGCTGAAAGTAAGCCAAGGCCTCTTCTGTGGTTTCCATTCATGAATCCCAACATACTAACTGTGAGGGTACTAATGGACCCAAAGTGTGGCGTCAGGCTGGTGCTCAAAGAATCTCAGCTTGCCCGCTTTCTGGGGATGAGGTGCCCCCTCTGCTGGGATCCCAGANCCAGCTGAAAGTAAGCCAAGGCCTCTTCTGTGGTTTCCATTCATGAATCCCAACATACTAACTGTGAGGGTACTAATGGACCCAAAGTGTGGCGTCAGGCTGGTGCTCAAAGAATCTCAGCTTGCCCGCTTTCTGGGGATGAGGTGCCCCCTCTGCTGGGATCCCAGAGGCATCGAGAGGCCATCGTCCCCCCTCAAGATCCTCCTGGTGATCCTTGCACTCCTGGACTTCCTCATCACAAACTCCTCCTTGACGTGATGGGAACTCTATCAAAAGACAAACATCCTATCCTGGAGAAGTAACCCATGACGCCATTGTCAGTCAGAAATACCCTCCAACATTGTTTTCTTAAATTACCTGGCTGTTCATGCACTGGAGAAGGAAATGGCCACCCACTCCAGTGTTCTTGCCTGGAGAATCCCAGGGACGGGGGAGCTTGGTGGGCTGCCGTCTCTGGGGTCACACAGAGTCGGACACAACTGAAGCGACTTAGCAGCAGCAGCAGTGGCTAGCAGAGTCTTTATGCAGTTTTTTAAGTCAGGGGAGAAGTTTGGGAAGTCAAAAATATGGTTTTTACAAGGAGTANCCACTCCAGTGTTCTTGCCTGGAGAATCCCAGGGACGGGGGAGCTTGGTGGGCTGCTGTCTCTGGGGTCACACAGAGTCGGACACAACTGAAGCGACTTAGCAGCAGCAGCAGTGGCTAGCAGAGTCTTTATGCAGTTTTTTAAGTCAGGGGAGAAGTTTGGGAAGTCAAAAATATGGTTTTTACAAGGAGTAAATTGAACTCTGTGATCACGTCTGTGAAAAAAGTATCTGAAAAATAATAGCTATATGTATGTGTACTTAGTTGCTCAGTCAGGTCTGACTCCTTGTGACCCCATGGGCTCTATGTAGCCTGCCAGGCTCCTCTGTCCATGAGGATTCTCCAGGCAAGAATACTGGAGTGCGTTGCCCTGCCTTCCTCCAGGGGATCTTCCCNTGATCACGTCTGTGAAAAAAGTATCTGAAAAATAATAGCTATATGTATGTGTACTTAGTTGCTCAGTCAGGTCTGACTCCTTGTGACCCCATGGGCTCTATGTAGCCTGCCAGGCTCCTCTGTCCATGAGGATTCTCCAGGCAAGAATACTGGAGTGCATTGCCCTGCCTTCCTCCAGGGGATCTTCCCAGCCCAGGGATCGAACCCAGGGCCTTCTTCATTGCAGGCAGATTCTTTAGCATCTGAGCTACCAGGGAAGCCCAGATATATGTATATTTATAAGTAAATCACTTTGCTGTACATTTGAAACCAACACAGCATTGTAAATCAATTATACTCCAATTTAAACAAAAAATCTATAGAAGCATATTGATAAAGAAACCATGGTACAACCAGACAATGGAATATTATTCAGCAGTAAAAAGAAATGTGTTATCATCCTTATTTACAAAAGCCAAGATACAATGAGATACACACGCACATACACACACATATACACACACACACACAATGCCCCTTTAGACCCTCATTTCCATTTCTTCAAAATATATACAGTAGCACCTGCCTCTCAGAGTTGGTGGGATTGTATTAAATGAGATAATTTATGTAAAGTACCTAGCACAGTGTTTGGCACTTGGTGAACATTTATTCAAGGCTTTTTACTCTGCATATTATTAATAATAGAGTTAGCAGTGCCTATAACATTCTCAGCCGTTACAAAATGTGTTCAATGAATTAATAATGAGACTTCAATTAACTGCTGGTATTGCCAGTGTCGGGGCAAAGGATAATGTCTAGTTTCCATTTCACAGTGACAATTCCAGATGTTAAGGTCAGTGGTAGCCAGGAGTGAGTCAAACCCTCTTAACAGGATTCTGCTGAACTTTAATGTAATGTTTCTGCCCTGATTGTTGTTTGTACCTATGTTGCATGAAGCTCACAGGATACAAAGTAAATTAAAATTCAGTCTATTACAATTTCTAATTGCAAAAGATTTTTACTGTGAGGATCTTTATTTTAGAATATCTTTATAGTAAGAGCTCTTTCAAGAAAAGTCTCTTGTAAATTATAATACATAATTACATTTTTTGTGTTCAATCCAGAAGTTTCTTTAACAGGTGATAGAAATACACATTTCTCTATCCAATCAGAACTTAGAACCAGGCAAACAGCCAACCTCTGTGTCTCTATAGACTGTGTACTCATTGATAACCACACGTGGATGGGGAGATAGATTGGCAGTTGAACAGATGGGTGCATAGATGATAAACATATATCAAAAGGAATTTTCTTCACATATATTTGTGAAAGTATTTTGGCGTTCGATTTTGGTAATAGCTAGAACAAGTAGTGTTCAGCAGAGAGAATCTGATTCTCCTTAAAAAAAAAAAAAAAAGAAACTCAGAATATTATGATATGCTAAATAATATGTAGTTTTAGAAACTCTTTGCCTGCCTCAGACTTCTCATGGATAACTCATTATTTTTTTAATATGCTTCTGTATCAGGCCAGACGTTCATAGAGATAATTCAAAAGTTATGTTAGCTATGCAGTGTCTTCCACTTGCATTCTTCGCAAGTCTTGTTGAGACTGATATTAAAATAAGTTTGTTTTTTGTGGATACACATCAAGGACTAGAGTGTAGAAGAAGCCCAATCACACACTGGAAGGTGGAGAGAAGCCAGCATGGGATTGTAAAACTGCTGGCGGTTATCCTCCAAGTGAGTTGGTCAGCCCAGCACACATGAACAGGAGTTGAATGTTTCCTTGTGACTAATTTCACAGAGATGGAAACTGAGCCAGGGAAGAAGTCTGAGCCGTCGCCTGCTCAGCTAGCCAACCGCTCTAGACTGTGAGTCATTCCAGGACAGGGACCTCATTCTCCACGCACTGTTGTGTCTACTGCACCTGGCACTTGCTAAGCACCAAACAATGTTGAATGGATGGATCAATGAATTAGGTAATTAATGGGGGAAAGCATCACTCTGCATTCTTTATATCATAGAATTCCACCCCCAACTGAGCCCTGGGGGAGGATGCGGAAGTTGTTGTGCAAAGAAAGACAAAAGACCAAGGAGTGTTTTAGGGAAAATTTAGAGAGGAGCAGTAACAGGTGTGAGGGTATCCTCTTGTCCTTGGCACGTTCCAGGCAAGGGTCATACATAAAATTCCAGCAGGCCTGAAAGTCAGACGTCCAGAGAAGAAACTGATCTTGGCCTGTGAGGGATTTAAACTGTGTGACTAGGAATCCACCAGCCCTTCCCCTGGTGTGATCAGAGGCTGAGATCAAATAGCTCGATGACGTGGCAGAACTTTGGCTCTAGCCCCCTCCTGGATACGTTGCAATCATGGCTGACGGGAGCACTGGCACATCTCTTCTTGGAGAGACAGGTCCTAGCCTTGCACCTCCAGCTAAACAGTGCAGTGAGATGCTGGCAGCATTTGCCCCATCCGTGTGCATGTCTGAGAAACAAGTCCTTCTCCTGAAATCCACATGTAATGCGGGAGACCTGGGTTCAAAACCTGGGTTGGGAAGATCCCCTGAAGGAGGGCATGGCAACCCACTCCAGGGGTTTGGGGGAAAGGAGGGCTGGGGTCTGAGTCTTGCAAATGACCAAGGTTGTTCATCTCAAGCATGCCATGCCTGGGCTATAGTCAGTTTCCTTGGAAATTTACTGGTGGGAATCTTTCTTGAACACATGAGCTCTGGCTCTCAGTGGTGATGTGGTAGACACAATTTCATGGGCCATCATGACCAGCCCTTCTCTCCAGGAGCTGCTAGAGATTCTTCATGGTAAGGCTAAGCTTCATGCTTCTATCTCATGCTTCTGACTTCCTCAAAATACCTATTACCTTGTGCCTCCATCTTACTATCTACCCATTCCCAGCGAGGGCAACCCCCAGAGCTCCTAAACTATCCAGGCCCCATTCTTCTAAACTGCCTGAGTCCCAGTGCCTTGGGCCCTGTTGGTTCTATGTTATAGATCAATCATCTGTCAGAAAAATCTCTGGAATGCATCAGTTTTCCCAGGTTCTGGAACTTTAACAGAAATTTCAGGTACTCTGCAGACTTATGGAGGAGGTATTTTGGTCCCAAGTGCAGATGGGTGCCTTTTAAAGCCACCCTAGTCATCCCATATGGCATTTCTTCCTTACTTATAAGAACTCTGCCCTTGAATCTAGTGAAGAGAGAAGATGATTTGGTTCCTGTGCCCCACTGTGGCCTTTGAACACATTAGCTTTTATTCAGTCTTAGGTTCAAAAGACTGGACTTCCCTGATGGCTCAGCTGGTAAAGAATTCACCTGCAATGCAGGAGGTGTAGGTTCGATCCCTGGGTTGGGAAGATCCCCTGGAGGAGAGCATGGCAACCCACTCCAGTATTCTTGCCTGGAGAATCCTCATGGACAGAGGAGCCTGACGGGCTGCAGTCCATGAAGCTGCAAAAAGTCAGACACGACTGAGGGACTAACCACACAGAAGCAGATTCAAATTGGGCTGATGAAGTTGTAATCACCAAGTGGGAATCAAAAACCTGGAAAAGAGAAAAGGAATTAGGGATAGAGTTGGGAAAGGACAAGGGAAAGGGGAGAGAAAAGTAAAGAGAAAAGGGGAAGCAGGAAGTAGGATCAAGACAAGAAGCAAGATTAGTTTCTTTGCATTTTTTTCAGACTTTGTCTTTGTCTTGGGTTGCCATTCAGGTGTGGTAAAGAACCTGCCTGCCAATGCAAGAGATAGAAGAGACTCAGGTTCGATCCCTGGGTCAGGGAAGATCCCCTGGAGAAGGAAAAGGCAACCCACTCCAGTACTCTTGCCCAGAGAGTCTCATGGACAGAGAAGCCTGGTGGGCTACAGTCCATGGGGTCACGCAGAGTCGCACACAACTGAAGTGACTTAGCATGCATGTCATTGAGGTGGAAGTGATATCTTAGTTGTGCCTGAATCTTTCATGGCCCCTAGCATGGGGGTTCAAAAAATGTTTGTGGAATGGGGTAAATAAGAAAATTAAAGTGGTACATGGTAATGACCTCAGTGAAATGGGTCAAGGGTCATAGTGACACCACCCCAATCCTCATTGCGTATCATCTGGTCAACATCACTTATTAAGCAAACCAAAGAAGGAAAAAATGAAAATAGTTCATTTTAGTGGTAACTTCTATGGCAGTAGCTGAAGCCCTCTCTCTACTGAGGCTTTTTTTCCCCCCTCAATATCCAGATTCTATTAATCTTATAGCAGAGAAGCTAGAAGCCTACCAAAGCTGAGTGGCTTACCCAAGGCCACACAGAGACAAGTGTCGAGCTCAGGACAAACACTACTATTTTCCAGCTCTCAGGGCTGGAACTGTGAGTAAGGGAAACTGAAGCCATAGGATGTTCTGTTCCAGAGCAGACACAGATTAAGTATAACATTCAGATGAATTAATACAATTGAAAACAAAACATGGAGAAAGTAAAAATAAATTATAGACTACAAAAAACTGAAATGGGATCGTGACACCTGATCTTTAATCTGTTTGCTATTAGGGTGGAGAACAGGATAGTACTTTGCTTACTGGAATTCAGTCACACTTTCTATTTATTATTTATAAATTTGAATATTTAAAAGGGATACAAGGAAAGTTCACATAGGCCAGGTTGGGCCTCTTTATAATGCAAATACTTTTCCAATGGGGGGAAAAAATATTGAAAGATGGCAAGTTTGTTGTCTGACAGTAACTCCCAGACGTTTTCTTATTGTTAGCAAAATTCCCTTGGAGTGTAACTTAAGAGTTTCAGCAATGGTACCGTTAAAGCAAAGGGAAGGAAAATTTCAATAAGAACCAAGCTGCACCAACTCCCCCTTTATTTTCGAGCAGCACCATCAAAGAGCAAGAAATATTCTTAAGTGGCATTCATTCACCCCTGAGAGGACTCTCCAAGAGTTTTATTGCTACATAAGAGAGCGCCATAAACCAGCAGGAGGAAAAAGCAAAGAAAATAATTCTGGCGAGTCGTTCTGTGTAAGAAAGTGAGAGGGTGGTTAGCAATGTGTTTTGGCCGGTTTCCACGGTCAGGAGACAGAAATTCATGGCAGAGATGTGGCCTGCGACACGGGCCATCCCAGAGGAAAGAACCGTGGGACTTTGTGAAGTGTTACTGAAGCATTCACATGAGTATGGAGGCATCACATGTCCATCCCTCCTCTTCCTCCTCACCTTCCATCCAATTTCATGTTAGTACTTGACTCCACAGCCTGTTGCCTGACACTTTCCAGCATCTGGCATAATTAGGACAGAACAGAAAAGGACTAGACTGGCTAGAGCCAAGGACAGTGAGTCTTTAGACTAAAAGGAACATTAAGGATCATTTAATGCGACACTCTTGGTTTTCCAAACAAGCAAGTGGAGGCTCAAGAGGTTACTTTTATAGAGGGCGAGAACTTCAGAGATTTTTCACTTGAGCTCCAGAGTCCTAAGGTGAATGTTAAGACGGAGGATTCACAAATTGCTTCCATGATTCTGTCATTCAACTCAGGCCATCTAAGACCTTCTATAGAGCAGCCATAGAGACCCTAACAAGCATCCTACGATGAATGAGAATAATCACCAATCTCAAGACTAGGTTACCTTCAACCAACCCTTCCGCATCTTTCATCTTTACAAAGTTTGTTATTTTTAAATCAAAAAGAGCACTCAATTAACTTTTAAGGCAGAAAGGCTATTATGCAGGATTTTTCCTTCTTGTGATTTGGCAGCAGACACTAGAACATAAATCAGGAGTGATGTCGATCCAGTATTCAGAAACCATAATGTTCTCTCAGCCTTCACATCACCTAAGACTTATTTGAACATTTAGAAAAGGCAGGAGAGGAGGGGATGAAAATATGGTACNTTATGCAGGATTTTTCCTTCTTGTGATTTGGCAGCAGACACTAGAACATAAATCAGGAGTGATGTCGATCCAGTATTCAGAAACCATAATGTTCTCTCAGCCTTCACATCACCTAAGACTTATTTGAACATTTAGAAAAGGCAGGAGAGGAGGGGATGAAAATATGGTACCATTCATATACTTGTTCAACAAGCTTCATAAAGCCTACTTTGTCCACAGTTATGAACTAGGTGCAGAGAATTCCCAAAGGCAAACGTCTGACGCCAGGGTTTCAGACACTTAAGAGTATTCTTATATGGAACTTCCTGTCCCCATAACCAGCTCCTAGAATTTACCACCATGTTCAAAATAAAATACATTACAAATTTCATTTGGAGGGAAATTAATATTTTCTATTGAGATAAGTGTCATGGCTAAAAAATGCTTAGAGATTTATTTCGTATTTTGAATTTGAGGTTACTACTTTGCACTAACTATAAAAGAAGCATATATTGAATTGAGTCTGATATTGGAGAAGGCAATGGCAGCCCACTCCAGTACTCTTGCCTGAAAAATCCCATAGATGGAGGAGCCTGGTGGGCTATAGTCCATGGGATCGCTTAGAGTCGAACACGACTGAGCGAGTTCACTTTCACTTTTCACTTTCATGCATTGGAGAAGGAAATGGCAACCCACTCCAGTGTTCTTGCCTGGAGAATCCCAGGGACGGGGAGCCTGGTGGGCTGCAGTCCATGGGGTCACTAAGGGTCGGACACGACTGAGCGAGTTCACTTTCACTTTCTCAGATATAAAAGTGAAAGTGTTAGTTGCTCAATCATGTCCAACTCTTTGCAACTCCATGCACTATAGCCCCCAGGCTCCTCTGTCCATGGGATTCTCCAGGTGAGAATACTTACCTGGTTGCCTGGAGTGGGTTGCAATTCCCTTCTCCAGGGGATCTTCCCTACCCAGGAATTGATCCCAAATCTCCTGCATTGTAGGCAGATTCTTTACCGTCTGAGCTACCAGAGAAGCCAAAACCCAACATAATCTTGAATTCAGCAAGGATCTATGGTGGGAGTGATATGAATCTTTCAGACACAAGTCTTAGAATATTTGATGTTGTTGTTGTTGTTTAGTTGCTAAATTGTGTCCAACTCTTTGTGACCCTATGGATTACAGCACTCCAGGCTTCCCTGTCCTTCACTATCTCCTGGATTTCACTCTAACTCATGTCCATTGAGTTTCTTATGCTATTGAGCCATCTCATCCCCTTCTCCTCTTGCCCTCAATCTTTCCCAGCATCAGGGTCTTTTCCACTGAGTTGGCTCTTTCTAATAGGTAGCCAAAGTACTGGAGCTTCAGCATCAGCCCTTCTAATGAATATTCAGGATGGATTTCCTTTAGGATGGACTAGTTTGATCTCCTTGCTGTCCAAGGAACTCTCAAGAGTCTTCTCCAACACCACAGTTCAAAAGCATCAGTTCTTCAGCACTAAGCATTCTTCCCTGGTGGCTCAATCGGTAAAGAATCTGCCTGCAATGCAGGAGAATCAGATTCAATCCTTGGATCAGGAAGATCCTTTGGAAAAGGGAATGGTAACCCATTTTTGCCTGGAGAATTCCAAGGACAGAGAAGCCTGGCAGGCTACAGTCCATGGGGTTGCAAAGAGTTGGACACCACAACTGAGCAATTAGCACACTCACATACAGCCTTCTTTATGGTCCAGCTCTCACATCTGTACATGACTACTGGAAAAACCATAGCTTTGACTATACAGACCTTTGCTGGCAAAGTGATGTATCTGCTTTTTTAATACACTGTCTAGGTTTGTCATAGCTTTCCTTCCGAGGAGCAAGCATCATTTAATTTCATGGCTACAGTCACTGTCCGCAGTAATCTTGGAACCCAAGAAAATAAAGTCTGTGGGCTTCTACCTTTTCCCCTTCTATTTGACATGAAGTGATGGGACCAAATGCCATGATCTTTGTATTTTGAATGTTAAGCCAGCTTTTCACTCTCTTCTTTCACCCTCATCAAAGGTTTTTTAGTTCCTCTTCACTTCCCTGGTTGTTCAGCTGGTGAAGAATCTGCCTGCAATGTGGGAGACCTGGGTTCAATCCCTGGGTTGGGGAGATCCCCTGAAGAAGGGAAAGGCTACCCACTCCAGTATTCTGGCCTGGAGAATTCAATGGACTGCATAGTCCGTGGGGTTGCAAAGAGCCAGACAGGACTGAGCAACTTTCACTTTCACTTTTTCTGCCACTAGAATGGTATCAGCTACATAACTGAGGTTGTTGATATTTCTTCTGGCAATCTTGATTTCAGTTTGTGATTCATCTAGCCCGGCATTTCGCATGATGTACTCTGCACATAATCTAAATAAGCAGAGCAACAATATGTAGCCCCAATGCACTCCTTTCCCAATTTGGAACCAGGCCATTCCACATTGGTTCTAACTGTTGCTTCTTGACCTGTATACACGTTTCTCCGGAGCCAGGTAAAGTGGTCTGGTATTCCCATCTCTTTAAGAATTTTTCACAGTTTGTTGTGATAAAAGGGTAAACACTAAATAAATGTGAATTCCAATATTATTATTATTCCTAAACTCCCTGAAAATAGTACAAAAAGATTAAGCTTCTAAAGAAAGTGATTGTAAGCTGATTATTTTTCTGACCTGAAAATAATTCTATTATTATTTGTGAATCTTACTTCCTTCAATAGTAAGATATATCCTAAATCCTGTAGCCGATCCCACAAGGCCAATTTTCTACTACCACTTCCTAGAGAAATGTCTTTGCTTCTCCAAATTTCATAGCCAAAGCCCTTCTTAGTCAATAGAAACAGGCTGCAGAGTGGCCAGTACTGTGTGGGATACGAAGCAGGAAGAGACCCAGAAATTGAAATAATGCTCACGTGACAAGCAAGTGGGGACCCAGGCTGCACTGAGAGGTGGGAATTCTGACACTACTTGTTATCCACATGGTAGGATCTTTTGTTACCTCACCTATCTTGGTATCTCAGGCAACGGGACAGTTGGGCAGCCTAGTTTTTATAATAGGTCAGGAGCAAAGTAAAGGCAAAAGTCTTTGTCTTTTCAAATTGTCCAGAAACAGGACTGCAATAAAGTTAAGTGTGGGGGACTATATGCTCAGAATCCCCTCCTCTGCTTCTCTTCCTTCCCCTTCCCACTCCTCCTCTAAATAGTAGCTAACACCTACCTATATAATGCTAGCCACATCTGAGCACAGTTCTCAGCATTTTACTTGTATTAATTCTCTTCCCATCCTCAATAGCCTCGTGCGACAATGCTATTGTCATCCCCAATTTATCATGAGGAAATGGAGGCACTGAGAGGTTAAGTGACTTGCCTGAGATCATAGAGCTAGATAAAACTAGAAGGCACATGATCAGGATTTAATTCAAGCAGGTCAGCTCCGGGCTGCTGCTCTGAACCATTCTCCCCTACAGCTGCCTTTTAACTGTTGTAGCTGCCAATGTCTGTTTGTAGATTATAGCCTCTACTTCCCTCTTTACTCGCTAAACAATGCCCTTAGTTCTAACCTTAGTTCAAACCTAAGTTCAAACCTTAGTTCAAACCTAAGTTCTAACACTGTCCCTCAAAGACCTCATGTCTGACCAACCCTGCCACCCATACATAGCAATCAGGTTGAAGTCTTTTTTTTTTTTTGTCTCTATTGAAGCACTTACACCAGATTAAGATCTAACTTTCAACAGTTGACTAGAAACTTCCTGAGAGTAGGTCCTTGTATTTCACTTATTTTTATACATTGCCAGCCACTAACACGTGTGGGTTCAGTCTCTTCAGTCATGTCCAATTCTGTATGACCCTGTGGACTACAGCCTGCAAGTCTCCTCTGTCCATGGGATTCTCTAGGCAAGAATACTGGAGTGGATTACCTTGCCCGTCTCCAGGAGATCTTCCCGACCCAGGGATTGAACCCATGTCTCTTATATCTACCTGCATTGGCAGGCAGGTTCTTTACCACTAGTGGCACCTGGAAAGTCCCAGCCACTAACATGGTAGTGCCTAAAAATTCAATATATAAAGTGTTGGGTTTAATATTAATAATTAAACTAATCAACAGCCACAGTAGAGAGAAACAATGCCAGGAGTTAGAAACTGTAGCAAATAAAGGCAAGGGAATCCGCTATACAATATTTTAGAATGAGGGATAGGTTGGAAACCATCTGACACCAAAGGCATGCAGCAGCCGAAAGTTTGGATTCTGTCTGCAGAGAGCTATTTCTTTTTTCTACCAGACATTTTTTTTTTTTAATCAACTCAAAATTTCAAGATGAAGGGGTTTTACAACATGTCCCAATTTGTGGCTTGTCTTGAAAAACTGGAAAACCTGCCCAAACCAGGCACACAAGTGAGCAGTTCAACTTCTGCCCCGTTAGACAGGGCAAGGCTCCCTAGTTCACCGCAAACTTTGGCTAGCCAACTCCACTCGCTCCCCCATCTCCCTGCTTCCTCCAGGTATTTGGACTCCCTCCCCTTCAGATTCATTCCCCTCATCTTACAGTTTAGGAAGAGGAGGGCCTGAAAAGTACAGGAATACATCCATGACAGAGAAGTGGCTACATATACCCCACGTCTCTCATCTCCAGTTTCCGATTCCTACCAAGTCCTAAGAAATGGCATTTGTGAAGCATGGTTATCAGTGCAATCCCTCACGTTTTTTGTGCCCTGTAGCGAGGTTTGCTCACAAAACACCCCCAAAAAACCGAAAGTCTCTTCCACACTCCCAACCTCCTCCACTTTGGCATTTCCAAGAACCGGCATTTGTTACATAATTCCTCGTCCTTTCCTTTCTCCACTTCCCATTTTCTCTGAAAAATGTTTGGTGGATTAACTGCGAAAACCTTATGATTTTCCTCCCAGACAGCACATCCATCTCTTTCTCCCTCAAAATAAATTCCACCCCCGAAAGAAGTAGAACTTCCAATACCAAGATAGCTGTGGTTGAGTTGCCTCAGCACTTTGCCTGAGTTCAAAGGACAGGACGCTACCACACAGGCTAATTACCTAGATGAAGCCACGGCTGAAAAGTGGTGGGTTTCGAGACTGCCCTCTCTGTGGCTGACAATTTATCACAGCTTGGCGTTTTAGGCTTAGCCCCAGGTTGAGAGCGAAATTTTTTTCATATTTAAATTTCATTTTTGGGAACAGTCCTATGGAATGATCTCTGCTCCTCTTAAACCCTGCAACAGAGAAAGAACAAATTCACATTTTTACTGCTTGAGAAATTGTCGAGGTTTTTTCTTTCTTTTTTTTTTTTTTAGTTCTTATATAATTCAGAAATTTCCAGGGGTACATGTGGCAACTTTAATAGGATTGCTGTTCTGACTGGAGATTAGCCAAGTGAAGGTGTGTGGGCATGAGGGGGGAGCAATTTTAAAAGAAACATTAATTATTTTTATTTCCAAGTGCTGTTGATTTGATTTAATGTTTTGCCCATGTGTGACAGAAACTCTAGAGCTTAACTTTTAACATCAAGTCATTCAAGGTTATGTGACTCAAAGTAACCTTAGCTAAATAAGACTTCAACAACTGAATCCCCTAAATCCCTAGTTCAAAAGTGGGGGAAAAAATGTTAATTGGCTGCCTCACATCCGCTATCTCTTGCCTTTCATCCACGAAGACACCTGTGTACCCATAAAGTAATTTCATTCGTAAATATTTTAGTATTATGAAAGATAGGAAAGGCTAGGATTTGTTGCTCAGTTGAGGGAATTTTTGTTTGTTTCACAGTTTCCTATAAAAATACCAAAACAAACAGTCTACTTCCATAATGGCTGGCTAATAAAAAGAGAATGCTAGCATGGGAAACTGGCTTGCTTGCTTGATCTTCTGGATATACTGATAGAGTAAATACTAAGTGCCAACCAGAATGAGGCAGAGACAGGAGACCTTTCTGTACTTTTTCAGTCCTTCCTTGCCACCATCCTAGAAAAGCGCTGGAAGCAACATCCACGAGGCAAAGCACTCCCTGCCTCCTGCTTCCAGGGAGTGCCCATGCTGGCTGGGAACTGACCCTGCTGTACTTTATATTTCAACTTTCTCAGTTTTCAAAACTTTGACCAGAACTACCTCATTTGCGGGTCACCTAATCTCTCAACTTTTCTTGAGTAAGATGCTGAGCAATGGTGAAGCGTCTAGAAGAATACACAGAACTACAGAAAAGTAAACAAGGCAAGAGCGTCTAATATGGCAGCCTTNTTATATTTCAACTTTCTCAGTTTTCAAAACTTTGACCAGAACTACCTCATTTGCGGGTCACCTAATCTCTCAACTTTTCTTGAGTAAGATGCTGAGCAATGGTGAAGCGTCTAGAAGAATACACAGAACTACAGAAAAGTAAACAAGGCAAGAGCGTCTAATATGGCAGCCTTCCTCAGAAAAAGCTGGAGTCTAAAGACAAGCCATCTCTTCCTCCCAATCACTCCCTCCCACATCTAGAGGCTACCCCAGAACCCACATCTAGAGGCTACCCCAGGACCCGCACCCAGAGGCTACCCCAGGACCCGCACCCAGAGGCTACCCTAGGACCCGCACCCAGATGCTACCCTAGGACCCACACCTAGAGGCTACCCTAGGACCTACACCTAGAGGCTACCCTAGGACCCACACCTAGAGGCTACCCTAGGACCTACACCTAGAGGCTACCCTAGGACCCACACCTAGAGGCTACCCTAGGACCTACACCTAGAGGCTACCCTAGGACCCACACCTAGAGGCTACCCTAGGACCTACACCTAGAGGCTACCCTAGGACCCACACCTAGAGGCTACCCTAGGACCCACACCCAGAGGCTACCCTAGGACCCACACCTAGAAGCTACTCCAGTACCCACACCTAAAGGCTACCCTAGGACCCACACCTAGAGACTACCCTAGGACCCACACCTAGAGGCTACCCTAGGACCCACACCTAGAGGCTACTCCAGGACCCACACCTAGAGGCTACCCTAGGACCCACACCCAGAGGCTACCCTAGGACCTACATCTAGAAGCTACTCCAGTACCCACACCTAAAGGCTACCCTAGGACCCACACCTAGAGACTACCCTAGGACCCACACCTAGAGGCTACCCTAGGACCCACACCTAGAGGCTACTCCAGGACCCACACCTAGAGGCTACCCTAGGACCCACACCCAGAGGCTACCCTAGGACCTACATCTAGAAGCTACTCCAGTACCTACACCTAAAGGCTACCCTAGGACCCACACCTAGAGACTACCCTAGGACCCACACCCAGAGGCTACCCTAGGACCTACATCTAGAAGCTAGTCCAGTACCTACATCTAGAAGCTAGTCCAGTACCTACACCTAGAGGCTACCCTAAGACCCACACCTAGAGGCTACCCTAGGACCCACACCCAGAGGCTACCCTAGGACCTACATCTAGAAGCTACTCCAGTACCTACACCTAAAGGCTACCCTAGGACCCACACCCAAAAGCTACCCTAGGACCTGGACCCAGAGGCTACCCTAGGACCCGCACCCAGAGGCTACCCCAGGACCCGCACCCAGAGGCTACCCTAGGACCCGCACCTGGACCCTACCATAGGACCCACACCCGGACGCTACCCTAGGACCCGCACCCGGACGCTACCCTAGGACCCCAACTTCTACAAGTTCAAGACCCGGAAAAAGGTCATTCAGGAAATAAGTTATGTGCCTTTGCCTTTTTACCAAACTTGGTTAAAACTTTCTAGCCTCTGAAGCCTTAGATATTTTGGGAATGAGTATAATTTTTTTTTTCATTTTACTTTATTCAACTCATTCATGTTATTTATAAAGAACAACTTCTACCACAACTACCAAATTTTAACTATGCACATGACAAGGACACTGCTGAATTTTGTTTGGTTAAAATTCATTTGTAATCCCATTGGTCTATACAAGAGTTCAGGATGAAATGAAAGTGTCTGCAGTGAACAAATGTTCCATGAAATTTATATTCTTTTCCTAATTTTACTGAGATATAACTGACACACAGTACTGTATAAGTTTAAGGTGTAGAGCAAAATGATTTGATTTACATGCATCATGAAATGATTTCCACAGAGGCTGAGTGAACATTCATCATCTCATAAAAGATACAAAAGAAAAAAAAATTTTCCTTGTGATCAGAGCTCTTAGGATTTACTTCTCTAATGACTTTCACACATAACATACAGCAGTGTTAATTGCATTTATCATGTGCACTTATTTATCTCATAACTGGAACTTTGTACTTCCATGTACGTGATATTTATATTTTACAAAATACATTATTATAGTTATTTGCTCAAGATAAATATTTTCACAATGTCCAGTCCAATGGATTAGGTCAGAAAAGACTTCCTCACACATGTCTCTCCCTTGCAACGGCCTGAAAACACATTATTTTACATTGTGTCATTTACACGAACCATAGTAGTGCAGAGAAGGCAGAAAGACGCTTGTGTGAATGGTAGAGTTCTTTCCAGCCCTTCTTGGGTCACAGCAGGAAGGAGTTTGCCTTGTTATACATTCCCAGGCTCATGCAATGGGGAAGGCTTTATTCTTGGGAAGCTCTCATCTCTACCTACTAAAGACCTGCCTCTAAATTTTGGACCTTCCATTTTTCTACGTCATACTTATTCACTGCCTACTTCTCCTTCCTGAGCTGCATACTTTCCATTCATTTGTCATTCCTGTGACAGGAGGCATACATCAGTCCTTGCTGAGTGACTCCAGGGGACATTTTGAGCCTATATATTGTAAAAAGGTTTTTTTCATTTATAGCCACTTTTTAAAGATTTCTCATTAAGCTTCCATTTTTAGTAAATCTTCGAATATAGTATTAAAAAGTTATAAATCACTGTCTTGTCTGTAAGTGTTATTTCTTATTTAGGTTCTTTCTTTGGTTTCTTGTCAGGTATAGCTTATTTCATCAGAGAGATACTGGCAGGGGACTCTTCAAACTCTTCTTGCTCCATCTCCACCTGTAAGATGAGGAGAGTAAAATACTGAAAAGTAACCGGATTTGTGAAATGACGTGCAAAAGGCTTAAGCATGAGCTTCGTGAAAGCATTTGTCCATGAAGTGTGGACTTGTTATTCAGGTTCACAGGTACCGAGCATTTTAGGGCCAGAGGGGACCTTGAGATCATCTAGCCGGTGTCCCTATTCTGCAAATGAGGAAATGGCTGCCCACTTAGAGTAGTGACTTGCTTAGGTCAGAACCAGCATTCAGGTACTATAAATGATGATGTCTTCACATTACGGGAAGAAAAGCTAAACAAAACAAGACAGGATTCTGCTTTAGCACTGCCCTTTCAGGGGTTCTCGCAAGTGTTTTAGAAACTCTTTGGCAGCTGACATGATCCCAGTTAGAGAAACAAAAGGAGTTAATTGCAGGCTTCAAGTATGTGAGCTATTATTTTAAGAAAAATTTTCTCCAGATGTTTCCCACCTCCTTCGAGAATACAAAAGAGGAAATGAGTTTAAAGTTCAGCAAGTAAGATTCAGATTAGACGTTAGGAAATGCAGGTCTGTGAAGCCTGCAGTTGGTTATTTGGGAAGGTTGTGAAATCTCTTCTGGAGGACTTGTGGAATGTGGTGGTTGGCCATCCGTTTCAGAGGGGTTATGTGGGTGGCCCGTTTCTAGGGCAGAGGACACAACCTAATTGACATCTCAAGTTCTGTAAGTCCCGAGAGGTCACACTCTGCCTATGGCTAGTAGGTGGGGTTGTTGGCTCCGCTTAATTATAGTAGATTTAGGATTCATCAGTGAGGCACCTATTCAAGTTCAGTTTTATATATGTCTCAGTCCTAAGAGGTATAATTTGGCAGATTGACTAAAACTGATGAACGCTTATTGGATTTTCTGCCCCCTTTACTGGATTGATTGACTAATATCTGATGGTTTAGTTTCTTTGGGTTCCATCTCAGCATATTCACCTTGCCATCGTTAATACCTCCCAAGCTTGTGTCGCTAGTCCAGAAAGCAAAAAGTAAGGGATTGAGTCCAGGATCTTATACTACATAATAGGGAAATTTTTTATTTCAATGAAAAAGGCAGCCTTGGAATTTGGACGACAAGATGGAGAGAAGTGGAAATATAGTTAGATCTGTACCTGTTTATTCAATATATTGATGAATCTCCTAACAATAATCAAATAAGAAATACTTTTTCAAATTTTTATTGACATATAGTTGATTTACAATGTTGTGTTGGTTTCAGGTGTGTAGCAAAGTGATTCAATTTATTTATATTTATATGCATATAATTTATATATTTACATATAATTTACATATGTATATATATTATATTTTCAGATTCCTTTCCTTTATAGGTTATTATAAAATANAAAATGGATAACCAACAAGGACCTATTGCATGGGTCTCTGCTCAATGTTGTGTGGCAGCCTGAATGGGAGGTGAATTCAAGGGGAGAATATTTATGTATGGCCAAGTTCCTTCACTGTTCACCTAAAACTATCAAAACATTGTTTGTCAATACAACGTTAATACATAATACAATGTAATACAAAATAAGTTGTTAATACAGCTATCATTTCAGTTCAGTTCAGTTGCTCAGTCATGTCCGACTCTTTACAACCCCGTGGACTGCAACACGCCAGGCTTCCCTGTCCATCACCAAGCCCCAGAGTTTACTCAAACTCATGTCCATCAAGTCAGTGATGCCATCAAACCATCTCTTCCTCTGTTGTCCCCTTCTCCTCCCGCCCTCAATCTTTCCCAGCATCAGGGTCTTTTCCGATGAGTCAGTTCTTCGTATCAGGTGGGCAAAGTATTAAAGTTTCAGCTTCAGCATCAGTCCTTCCAATGAATACTCAGGACTGATTTCCTTTAGAATGGACTGGTTTGAGAACCCATGAACAGTATGAAAAGGCAAAATACAGCTATACCTCAATACAAAATTAAAAGTTTTTTTTTTTTTTAAAGACAGAAGAAGAGTCTCTTCATCTCTGAGGACATGAAGAAGGGATTTTATAATAGGCATCTTATTATAAACAAGAAGAGCTCAGTTGAAATGATGTTTTCCTTTCTTGACTCTTCCTCCCCTGGAGATCCTCTTTCCTCTCTTTGTGATGCAGCAATCACAATCGCCTCCAGATTTCCCAACCAGGCCAACTCTCTGTACCTCTATTAGTATTGTTTCTATCTTCCTTTAAAACCCAGGTGCCAGCCCATCCAAGTGCAGAAGGCTCAGTTTCTACAGTAAAGTGGGTTTCAGAGCTCATCATCTCAACATCTGTACCACCCTCTCTTTTGTTTTCCTCCATATCATCCAACACACCATACATTTGTGTTTTTGTTTAATTTGTGTCCCCATCAAAGCACAATCCTCAAAATGTTAAAAACACAACTTTCACTTGTACATGAATATATCAAAGGTTTAAATAATGACAAAGTCAATTTGAAATAAAATATTAAAACTCTACATTTTTCATTGTAATGAGCAGATAAAAAAATATGCTGAGATAATGTTAAATTTGACAAAACTATCATTAGAATACCAGTTAATATTAGAATGTTAACCAAAACTGGTTAATATTCTAAAGGGCAGGAAAACCATAACCTGAGTGGGTTTAATCAACATAGAGAGTTGCTAATGTCCTGTAATACTAATAAATTGTGCAACAAGTTACATATCCCTCGTTTGATGACTCTAAGGGGGGTTTATTGGCATGGCAATAAAAGATCATGTGACCATCTATCTTTTGCCTTAGCCAATTTGGGGATACATTTCTTTCAGCCTTCTCTACCACTCACTAAAAGTAAGCTACCTGTGCACTGCCAGTTATGAATCAAAAAAGGTGGGTCTCCCCTACAAGTTGTTCAGGTAATAAAAATTGCAAAAAAAAAAAAAAGCTGCAGATAGTCAGCTGCTTTAGGAATATTTCTATCACAATGAATATTCAAGTAGGAAATATGCAAGCCTTCTGTCAACAACTGTTGTAGGAAGGATTCCAAACTGGGAGTGAGGCTGAATTCGATATTTTCTAAAGCCCCTATCAACACTGCAAGTTTTGATTGTAAAGATTCACCAATAAATATTGAGGAAGTCAAAGAATATCACACATTTTCCTTGTTCTCAGGAAACACGATCATATTGAGGTCTAGTGGAAAAAAATAGAAAAAGCATAACATTGGTTAGGACTGTATTTAACTTTTTGTTAAACTTTCAATAATGCTAGCAGAATAATGATATCTGAGGAGGTAGGTAGGGAAGACTTTACAGAAGAGGTAGGCATTGAGCCGACTAGAGGAATTATACATGTTATGGGCTGAGTTGTGTCCCCCTGGAAGGAGGGGAACATACTGATGTCTTCATTTCCCAGACTTCAGAACATGACTGCATTTGGAGATAGGGTCTTTAAGAGGAAATTAAGTTAAAATGAGGCCAAACGGGTGGGCCCTAATCTAATGACTGGTGTCTTTATACAAAGAGGAGATTAAGACACAGACACATTCGAGGAAAGGGCAGGTGACGGCACAGGGAGTAGACAGTCACCTACAAGCCAAGGAGAGAGACCTCAGAAGAAACTCACCCTACCAATACCTTTATCTTGGACTTCTAGCCTCCAGAATTGCGAGGAAATACATTTCTGTTGGCTCAGTCACTCAGCCTGGGGTCCTTTGTTATTGTAGCCCCAGCAAACCAATACGGTTGGGCTGAAATCTGGAGAGGGATTTAAAAATAATAAGGACTGGAGACTTCCCTGGTGGTCCAGTGGCTAGGGCTTTGTGCTCCCAGTGCAGGGAGCTCGGGTTCGATCCCTGCTCAGGGAAATAGATCCCATATGCTGCAACTAAAGCAGTTCGTGAGCTGCAACTAAAGACTCCACATGCCACAATGAAGAACAGAGGTCCCAAGTGCTAAGCAAAAAACTAAGCCCTGGCACAGCAAAAAAAAAAAAAAAAGAATAAGAATCCTCTAGAGAGAACAGGATACCCTAAATAAAGAGGCTAAAATGAGGACTGACATAGATGAGGAATAGAGTTTTGAAGCAGGGCTTTACATTAATGAATGTTGTATAAAACTATCTTGTAACTAATATAGCTATCTCTTGTAACTAATAGGACTCTTTTTTTCCAGTCTTGTGTTTAAAGAGAGATATATAAAACTTTCAATCCTCACACCTCTATCCAAAACTTACTTCCTCAGAGATGTCTTCCCCTATCACCCTTCCAAAACAGCATCTGCCTCCCCAAGGCATTCTCACACCATTTCCCCTTCTTTGTTTTCTTCACAGCATTTAAATCTGAGGTTGTTGTGTTTCTGTTTAGTTGCTCAGTCATGTCTGACTCTTTGCGACCCCATGGCCTGTAGCCCACCAGGTTCCTCTGTCCGTGGTATTTTCCGGGCAAGAATACTGGAGTGGGTTGCCATTTCCTCTTCCAAGGGATCTTCCTGACCCAGGGATCGAATCCACATCTCCTGCAATGTAGGCTGATTCTTTACCACTGAGCCATCAGGGAAGCCCCCAAATCTGAGATTACAAAATTTATCTTTAACTTGTTAATTACATGTCTCCCCAGGCTAGACTGTGCATTCATGAGATCAGGGACTTACCTCTCTAATTCACTTCTCTTGCTTCAATCTCCAAGCAGTTTGTAATGATTAGTAGCTGTCTCATAAATATCCATATCTAGTGAATGAATTTGGAGAAGGCAATGGCACCCCACTCCAGTACTCTTGCCTGGGAAATCCCATGGACAGAGGAGCCTGGTGGGCTACAGTCCATGAGGCCGCTGAGAGTTGGACATGACTGAGCGACTTCACTTTCACTTTTCACTCTCATGCTTTGGAGAAGGAAATGGCAACCCATTCCAGTGTTCTTGCCTGGAGAATCTCAGGGACGGGCGGAGCCTGGTGGGCTTCCGTCTATGGGGTCGCACAGAGTTGGACACAACTGAAGCGACTTCACTTTCACTTTTTACTTTCATGCATTGGAGAAGGAAATGGCAACCCACTCCAGTGTTCTTGCCTGGAGAATCCCAGGGACGGAGAGCCTGAAAGGCTGTCGTCTACGGGGTCACACAGAGTCGGACACGACTGATGTGACTTAGCAGCAGCAGCAGTGAATGAATTGCCCTGAGAAGTACAGTCAACCATGAGAGAATTTTCTAAACAATCCTGCTGAATATTGGAGGAGTAGGGTGCTGCTTGGCTTTCCCCTGTTTCAGGTGTGAATCTGAAGGCCTGAGAAGCTACAAACCCTGTGTAACAGGGTGAGTAGAGGGCATAGAGGAGCACCAACCAGGAGCAGAATGAGAGCAGGCGTGTCCGCACCACAGACAACATGGACACGTATACATACACATACAGACATGCTGGGAAAGGGAAAGTTGTCCATGTGAAAGGGAGAGCTGGATTTAGCACAAGGATTGATGAGATGGGTGGATGGCATCACTGACTCTATGGACATGAGTTTGAGCAAGCTCTGGGAGTTGGTGATAGACAGGGAAGCCTGGCATGGTGCAACCCCTGGGGTCTCAAAGAGTCAGACACGACTGAACGACTGAACTGAACTTGAAGGCTTAAATACTTAAACATTCTTTCAGACAGCAAGCCAGAATCTCATGAGGATCAACGTACTAAGAAAATGCTGAAGAGCGTCTAAAATAATACAGATCACACTATTCTGTTGTTTACATTGCAGGTTTCACATGAGGAAACTGAAACTCTCTGCAGCAGCCCAGTCCAAATATAGGGGAGCATTTAGGGCTGTTCAGAATGTTAGGTCTGGCAACTCCCACCCCAGAATGAATAACTGTCTTGGTCCAGCTGTTCTGTTTTCCCATTTTTAACAAGTACATTTTAATGGCCGTTATTGTTTTCTTCATGTTAGGTTTATCATTACTGCAGTTAACTTCACATTTACTTTGGCTAGCATCTTTCTTTGAAAGTGTTTCAGTTGGTTTTGATTTGTCTCTTTGGTCACACTCCATTAATAATAACTTAAATGTGAATAGTGCTTTTCGCCCTACAAAGAATTCATATTATCATGTATGTCCTTCCACAGTGCTGTGGGAGAGGCGGAGATCATAATTTCTGTTTTATAGGCAGGTAAACTAAGGCACAGTGAAGATTAGGGACTTGCAGAAAGTCATGAACATGGAGAATGGCAAAGCTACGCCTCGACTCCTGGTGTTTTGGTTTCTTCTACAATGTATGACATGACACCCATCACTAAGTCTGCCTGGCTGGCAAAAATCTAGTGTCCACACACAGCATGTATGTACCTGCTCATGTACACACACATACCACATATCAGTTTCCAAATGGAAATTCAAGAAAACACCAAATAGAACTCACAGGATTATTGTGTTCTACATCCTTAGGCGGGGGCGGGGACAGGCAAGAAAACCCACTTCCACCATTTCTCCCCAACAGGAATTCTGAGGCTCCCTCTTCCTACCAGGTGTTTGTACAGTGTTACACAAGTCTGATGTTCTTTTGAGTGATTTGGGGAGAACCTCCACAACACTTTGACCACCAAAAATATCCTCAGGGACAAGAGGGAAATGAGTAAGGATAAGTCAAGTGCTAAATTCTAACCAAGGCCCCTATGTAAATATTCGCACTAAAACTGAACGAAGTTTATTTAAATAAAGATCCAGAGAAATGGCCGATGGCAGACTGAAAGGGGTGGTTTTCAGCAGAAACAGGCCAAATCTGTGAGAGGAAATAATCACAGTCGAGCAGAATCCCAGTGGGCCTCTGATATTCAACTGGCCTTCTTCTAGGAATTCACCCCTTTCCAGTTCTCCAGTGTTTCATCAGGCTGTCCTGGTTTGAAGATTACTGAGTAAATCCAACACATCCACTGAATTGAAGGAAAGGTGAAGGACCAGGCATGCTAGCTGATTACAGAGAACAAGTTTAGGGTTTAATCATGAAACTCACTGACCACCAAAGGTAGAATTAAGTCCCAGGTTACACATCACCAGATACTACCATGTTATTTCTAGTATGGATTACCATTGTCAACTCTCTAATGACTACCTGAGACATTGAATGTTAGAATCAGATGGGGCTTACAGAACAATTGAGTCTCACTGTTAACAAAAGAAGAAGCTGAAGGGATCTGTTCAAATACACAAAACTACGATGAATTTATGGTCTTCTGCATGAAAAAAGTAAGGAATAGTGGCATGTAGGATAAGTGTAGTTTGTCTTAAATGGGTGTATATTAAACGTGTATCTTCATAGATTATCTCTTAGAAAATACAAAGGAAAATGTTACTTCAAAGGGGAGGGATTTTAGACACTAAAGAACAAAAGTGAGAGGAAATTTTACTTTGTCCTGATAATAGGTTACACATCTGTCACTCCTACTAAAACAGTATAAGTTTCTTGATGGCAGGACCTATTGACCATATTATAGTTATCTTTGTAATCCATGGACAGGTATCTCATTGTGTCTGCTAAGTACTCAATAAGCCATTGTTGAGTACTTAGAACAGATGTTCTTTTTCCATCTAAAATAAATTTGACTATTACCGAGTATAAATCAATATTGATTTTGTGACTCTTTCTAAATGGTTTATAACAATTAATCATTCTTATAAGGTCATAAAATAACAGCTTTCTGTCTTCTCCCATTTAAAGTACACTTGAACCACATAGTTCTTAAAGACTATTCTGATTTATGAAATGGAGAAAGTTTTATAAATCTTTTTGGTGACAGATATTTCTTCATTCCCCCCCCCAAAGGGGGAGAGATGATTAGTATATTAAAAAAAAATTGTAATGCAGTGAACTTAATGGTAAAGATTCTTATTAAATATTTTGTTAGGTGCTTTTCATTAATCAGTCCTATAGCCTGTTCACACTCTCAGCATTACACTTGAATAAGATGTTGCATTGTCAACACACATTTTCTAAGAAGTGGAAAACTAAGATCCAGGATTGAGTAAGGCAGAAACAAAGAAAACAAACTCTCAGGAGAATGGAAATTAAGATTTGTAGACACAAGTTTATTCAAAGTTTTCCAGAAGACATTTACATTAAACATTGTGAGAAACTTGCCACTTCTCCTCCAGCCCCCCACCCCTCCTCTCCGTGTCTGTCTGTGTGCCTCTCTCTGCAGCATTACCATGACACTCTATTTTGTTAAGTCCTTTACTAAGATACGAGAACAAAGCTTTCTGTGTGGTTTTAGATCTGGAAGTAATTGAGCTGACTTTGATGTGCATCACACTTGCCCTCTAGTGGGAATTCGTGGAAAATGCAGTTCCCTGGGCTGTTCTATCTTCAGCCCTGGGTGCCTCTAAACAGATGTTTTCTCAAGCTCTTTTTAATAAGCAGATAAGCCGCACTTATATTTATTCTATTAATTACTAATTTTCAAAGGGTGCTATTAAAAGGCTTAAAAACAGTTTATCCTTGTGAGTAGTGAAACATCTTTCATTTATGCAACAAATTTGCTTTGAAAACTCCTTTCTTTCGTAATAGTACAAAGATAAACTTCAGTGATTTCCAGGTCCAATTAACTGAATTCTAAACAAATGACTTCACAGTACATAATTAGAAGAAAGAAATGGTATCCTTGTGTGTATGTAATTATATGGTGATTTTTTTTTTAATGACATTTGGGGGCTGTCACATGAGGTACTTTCTTCCCAATTCAAAAGATGTCTTTGGTTTTTATTGTCCTTGTTTGCTCTTTAACCTCTACATATGTTTATAACCCCACCAAGTTCAACAAAGGCTGAGATTTCTTCAAGCTTTTCTTCTGCCATCCTCAATGTACAGTTTTCACTCCATAGCCCAAGACATGTCCACTTCCCTTTACAGCCTTTTTGGAAGCTGTGCCCATTACAACTGTACCCAACAGGCCAGAATTTTGTCACGTGGCCACCTCTAAATGAAACATCTTCGGTCTAGGCTTGCTTCGCTCCAGCTTAGAATCAGAGGTGCCAATACTATGGAAAAACGCTGAGGTCATGTTCAGAGACAACTAGCAGGCTCCCCATAGCCTGTTTTTTGTTTAGTAACTAAGTTGTGTCTGACTCTTTTGCAACCCTATGGACTGTAGCCCACCAGGCTCCTCTGTCCATGGAATTTTCCAGGCAAGAATACTGGAATGGGTTGTCATTCCCTTCTCCAGGGCATCTTCCTGGACCAGGGATCAAACTCACGTGTCCTACCCTGGGAGGTGGATTCTTTACCACTGAGCCACCAGGGAAGTCCCCACCCATACAGTACAATCTCACCAATTGCCTTCGTTTGGTAGATCCTACTCTTTCCTGGATTTTGTCTGTTTTCTATTGAAAGGTGACTTTTTCCTTTTTATTTTCCTTCCACTCATGAGGTTCTGCTGATAAAGGCTACATACACTTCCTTTTCTTTCTCAAGTAAACGCTGGTCACCTGGCCAGCTGGTTTTTACCATCTTGGTGCGTGTCTTCCTCCACAGGTGATGGCTGGACCACCTTCCCCTCTGCAGCTGCTGGGAGTCCTGCTCACCCTTTCTGTGGGCTCCGTCCGGCTCATCCAAGCTGGTGCTTATTATGGAATCAAACCGCTGCCACCTCAAATTCCTGCTCAGATCCCACCGCAAATTCCGCAATACCAGCCCCTGGGCCAGCAAGTACCTCATATGCCTTTGGGCAAAGATGGCCTGAATGTGGGCAAGGAGCTGCCCCACATGCAGTATGGCAAAGAGTATCCACACCTACCCCAATATAGGAAGGAAGTTCAGCCAGCACCAAGAATGGGCAAGGAAGCAGCACCCAAGAAAGGCAAAGGTAACACAGCCTCAACAAATCCCAAGTAATGAGGTGGGGGTGGCAAGAACTAAATCTGGGGTGTTTTTACTTTAGCCTGTATGTCTGACTTTCATTAAATGCCCACTGTGTTCTAAACTCTATCCTTGAAAAAGTCCAACTCTTAAAGAAAGACAAAGTTACCATTCTATGTTGAGCTTTATTTCAACAGCATCAGATGGCACAAGATGGATTTAATAACAAATAGTTCATTCCCTTATTCATTATTTCCTTATTCAAACACACAACTAATGAGCATCTATTCCTGTGTCAGGCTCTCAGCTAAACGCTGAGAGATAACACACTGGAAAAAAAAAAATATATATATATATATATATATATATGATGTCAGTCTTCAGAACTAGGAGAGAAATGTGGTAAGAACCTGCGGTGTTAAAAAAGAAAATCATATGTAACTAGATGCCAGATAAATGTGCTTTTAAGACAGCTCTAACGAAGGTGCTACACATGTCAATCAGTAAATCAACAGAAGGAGCCTGAAGAGCACAGACAGCGTCTAGAGATGATACCTGAAAATCTCTCTAGGCATATTCATTAGTTATTCAACACCTGCTAAATACCTATCATTGTATTTTAGAGACATTTTCTTTTTCTTTTTTGGCCATACCACACGGCTGATGGGATCTTAGTCCCCTGACTAGGGATTGAAACTCGGGCCCTCGGCAGTGAAAATGCTGAGTTTTAACCACTGGAGAGAGAGAGAACTACCAAGAGACATTTTCTTATACACTCAGTTGGTTTATAAGAAACCTAGGAAACCTTGCACTTGCAGGAAAGGAACTGCAATCTGAGCAGCAATTCCCTTTGAGGAATGGACGCCATTCCCAATAGTCCCTGCAAAAGCAGGAGCTCTACTTCCGGGGAACTGTGGGGTTTGGAGCCAGTAGGCCTGGGTGCCCAGAGGCCAGAAATGAGAGAAACCTAGTCATTCAACATCTCTGAACCCACTTTTCTTCATCTGTAAAGTAGGATTATTGAGAAAGTTGATGACATAAGCTAAGTACTAAATAAATGTTAAAGCTGCCTAAGAACTTTGAGTTGCTACAGCTGGCCATTCAACAAAGCCTGCCTAAGGACAGAGCATACTCCAGGCACAGACTGGACACTGGGGGTTTCTGATGAATATGACATGACCTTGCTCAAGACACTCCTCGATACAGGAGCTACACAACCCCTGCTTAGAAATGGCACACATTAATCATATATAGTAATGTCTATTAGAGGGGCTTCCCTGGTGGCTCAGAGGATAAAGCATCTGCATTGCACAAAAGAAGTTATTTCCTTCGTTTAGGAGCTATATTTCTTCTATTTAGGAGCTGATATTCCACTTGGGGGATTACTCAGTCATTTGTTTTCCTTCCTTTCTTGAATGGCCTGCCTGGATTTTGAAACTTCCTGTACTTATTCAGATGGGTACCAGATTGCAACTGAGGAATTTAGAAAAAATATGAGTTCTGTGGTTCTGTTTCGTTCCCTGACAGTAGGTCAGTGAAAAATACAACAGCAGGATTAAGATGCGATTAATGGTTAAAAATAAGACTTTGGGACAATGAAATTTCCTTTCTTGATGTTATTCCTTACTCCCAGTAGCATGGGAGATCCAGAGTTTTGTTTCTCTGTAAGGCCACAGCTTAGTCAGTATAACAGCATGTGCTCTGTATTTTGATAACAATTCGAGAAAGCATAATGCCTTTCACAGATATTATCCAATCTTCAAGTGCAGGTGTATTACACTTGCCATACAGATAAGCAAGCAAAGATGCTGATGGCTTAAGAAACCCTGTCAAGATCTCATTTCAAGGCCAGAAAGAGCTTCTTACTCCTAATCCCAGCTAGGTTCCTCATCTGTACTGCTTATCATCCTAAAATACCTAATTCATTTCTCCTGTTTCAAAACCAAATTTGCAAGTGAGAAATAGCTTATTAAATTAAAGAAATATCTGAGGCTTAGGAAATCCTATAGCATGTTAAAGAAATTAAATAAATCAATTTGACTCCAGAGGACAGATGTTTAAGATGTCATTACACCACATACAAAATAAAATGCTTTTATTCTTTCCTGTGTCCACATCATAACGACTGTCATCCTACATCATACTATACTTCAGCACAAGAGGAAACATTATTTTACCATATATTATATTTAAAGCTCAAGGACATAGAAAAATACAAGTAGGGATAAAACAGAAAAAATAAAAATGGCTCCAACATTGTTTAAAGTACACACACACACACATATATACATTTATATGTATATATAGAACACATGAGATGGAAATACACATAAATGTCAAGCAATTATCCCTAAGTAATGGAGCTTATATACAACTTTGATTTTTCTTTATCCTTCTTTGAACTCTGTATAGTGAACACACTATAATATTTCCAAGTTTGTACTGGGAAAAATATTTCTTCCTTGTTAGTTTTTTTTACTTAACCTAACACTGATAAAAGCAGCTGCAGACATCAGTTCTCAAAACAGTATCTCAAACATGACAAAGAAATTAACAGCTTAACTGTCCATTAACTACAGACCATACAGCCCCGGAATACGAACACATTACTCCTCATCTTTTCTCTTGATAATTAATGGGCCAAAGTGTCAGAACTACATAATGATTGGAATGAAGTGAAGGATGATCAATGTTAATCTCTCTCTTTCTCTCCCCCCTCCCTTCCTTGTGCCCTCCTCCCTTTTTCTCTCTCCCTTCTCCCGGTAGAAATACCATTAGCCAGTCTTCGAGGCGAGCAAGGTCCCCGTGGAGAGCCTGGCCCAAGAGGACCACCTGGGCCCCCTGGTTTACCAGGTCAGGGGATACCTGGAGTCAAAGGAAAACCAGGGCCACAGGGGTATCCAGGAATTGGAAAGCCAGGTATGCCTGGAATGCCAGGAAAGCCAGGTGCCATGGGAATGCCTGGGGCCAAAGGTGAAATTGGACCCAAAGGGGAGATCGGACCCATGGGGATCCCTGGACCGCAGGGGCCTCCAGGGCCTCACGGACTTCCTGGCATTGGGAAGCCAGGTGGGCCAGGGTTACCAGGGCAACCAGGTGCCAAAGGTGAGAGAGGACCCAAAGGACCACCAGGCCCTCCAGGCCTTCAGGGTCCTAAAGGAGAGAAGGGTTTCGGGATGCCAGGTCTGCCAGGCCTGAAGGGTCCTCCAGGGATGCATGGCCCTCCTGGCCCTGTAGGACTTCCAGGAGTGGGTAAACCAGGAGTGACAGGCTTCCCTGGGCCCCAGGGCCCCCTGGGAAAGCCAGGCCCTCCAGGTGAACCTGGGCCACAAGGCCCTATCGGGGTCCCAGGGGTTCAGGGACCTCCTGGGATACCTGGAATTGGCAAACCAGGCCAGGATGGGATCCCTGGGCAGCCAGGATTTCCAGGTGGTAAAGGGGAGCAAGGTCTGCCAGGGCTGCCAGGACCCCCGGGCCTTCCAGGGGTTGGGAAACCAGGTTTCCCTGGACCCAAAGGTGACAGGGGTGTTGGGGGTCTTCCTGGGCCTCTGGGACCAAGAGGGGAGAAAGGACCAGTAGGTGCTCCTGGACTTGGGGGTCCCCCAGGAGAGCCAGGCCTGCCTGGAATCCCAGGTCCTATGGGCCCTCCAGGTGCTATCGGTTTTCCTGGACCCAAAGGAGAAGGTGGAGTTGTGGGGCCACAGGGGCCACCAGGACCAAAGGGTGAGCCAGGGCTTCAAGGCTTCCCAGGAAAGCCAGGCTTCCTTGGTGAAGTGGGGCCCCCTGGCATGAGGGGCTTACCAGGTCCCATAGGGCCCAAGGGGGAGGCTGGGCTCAAAGGCTTGCCAGGACTACCGGGTGCCCCAGGGCTGCTTGGACCAAAGGGAGAGCCAGGAATCCCAGGGGATCAGGGTTTACAGGGCCCCCCAGGCATCCCAGGAATTGCAGGCCCAAGTGGCCCCATTGGACCACCTGGAATTCCTGGCCCCAAAGGAGAACCTGGTCTCCCAGGGCCCCCCGGGTTCCCTGGAGTAGGGAAGCCTGGAGTAGCAGGACTTCATGGCCCCCCGGGGAAGCCTGGTGCTCTCGGTCCCCAAGGCCAGCCTGGCCTTCCGGGACCCCCAGGCCCTCCGGGGCCCCCAGGGCCCCCAGCTGTGATGCCTCCGACACCACCACCCCATGGAGAGTACCTGCCAGATATGGGGCTGGGAATCGACGGAGCGAAACCCCCGCACGCCTACGGGGCTAAGAAAGGCAAGAATGGAGGAGGGCCGGCCTATGAGATGCCCGCGTTCACCGCTGAGCTGACGGCGCCTTTCCCGCCCGTGGGGGCTCCGGTGAAGTTCGACAAACTGCTCTACAACGGTAGACAGAACTACAACCCGCAGACGGGCATCTTCACCTGCGAGGTCCCTGGGGTCTACTACTTTGTATACCACGTTCACTGCAAGGGGGGCAACGTGTGGGTTGCTCTGTTTAAGAACAACGAGCCCGTGATGTACACGTACGACGAGTACAAGAAGGGCTTCCTGGACCAGGCGTCCGGCAGCGCGGTGCTGCTGCTCCGGCCCGGGGACCGGGTGTTCCTGCAGATGCCCTCTGAACAGGCCGCGGGACTGTACGCCGGGCAGTACGTCCATTCCTCTTTTTCAGGATATTTATTGTATCCCATGTAAAAAAAGAAAACAAGAAAGAGAGAGATTTAATAGAAGAAAAGAAAATGATACACCCCAAAAAATGCAAATGAGAAACATAATTGCTTCGAAACATTTATATAGTTGGAAAGTTATATTTAAGTGAAAATATGAACCGTCATGTACAAATAAAAACTAAGATGCATGCTTAGTGCTCTGCACGGCAGCCTGTGATTGAAAATGATGGGATAGATTTATGTATCAAGTACTGACACTCGTGTTGTACCCACTGGAATTGTATTAGCTGCTTATGTTATGTGCTTCCATGATAACCTGCTTATTCAGATCGAAGTATTTCAGTATGAAAGAGCATCATAGATAATGAAAGTCACTCACTCATATTGTTTACTTTAAAATATTTATAAATATGGCTTAAAGAAATGTCAGTGATAACAATTACATACCGTATTTACTTGCATAATTTCCTCTGTATTTGTGCAGATATTTTGCCCTGGGACGTGGGGGTGTCCTGCAGTGCTCTTCCCCAGTGAGACGGGGACAAAGAACCAGGGTAGGGCTTTAGTTCACACAGCCCCTGTTGGAGGCTGTATCTTTTACAAGAGTTCTACTCAGAATTGTATGTCTAGTGTCCCTAGAAGAACTGTAATGCATTTACTAGTGCCTTCTCTGGGCTGAGCACTGGATGAGACACCTTTGCAGGGCTTAAGACAGTGTCCCACAAGAAGCTAACAAATCAGCTGGAAGACATGAGCGGAAAGTAACTCATTTGTTCCTTTTTTTGCTTGTATTTTTCTTTCCTGTGATTTTTTTTTCTTTCTTCTTGTCTCCATATAACTTACACTATGAATCAACTAATATAAAAGAAGTCATAAGAAAAAAAAAACAGCCCTCTCTCCGCCGAACTTTCCAGTCTTGTGGAATGTTCATTATCAACAGGTCTTAACTGTGTTTACATGCATATAATAATCCCCTTCCTCTGCCTACACACACAAATAACTACAATGAGGTTTCATCCATGAAGGGGATATCAGTACTTTTTAGTACCTATTGAATTTCAGTGAAATTTCCCTGCGTAGTATACATACAAATCAGTGTGTCATCTGAGGTTCCAAAGTGAATTTCCTAAATCTAAGCTATCCTTTACTTGGGGAAAGAAAAGGGAGTTTCATAATTATATAGGAAAGTAAATTTTTCTGAGGAAATAATTTCTGAAGTCTTAAATTAACAAATGGATGTTACTTCCTGCTATAAGTACTAAAAATGCAGGAAGCAACTTGTGGAAGAGCCATCTGGAATGTTAAAGGGCAAGGACAGCCCATGCTTTTTATGTCACCCCACAAGTACAAGAATCAATACACTTTTAAAGAGAAAAATACATATTTTTCCAGGTTTTCACTTAGTTACATACTAATTGCTTTGCACATTAAAATCTGGTCTCAAAACACAGACTACGCATTTCAAGTTGGCTGGGAGGATGCTGCTGACACTATAAGCCACTGGGGGGAGTAATGTGGGGCTATGGTGGTGAAGTCTTGTATCTTCTCCTCAAAATTAAGAGTGAGGAAACAAGGTGATACGTACAGATGGGAAAATACACAAATAAATACGGTATAAATACACATGGAATTGTGTCTATGTGGAATCAGAATCATTTGAACCATCAAGAATGTTCTCCTCAGCCTAGTAGCTGTCTTTTCCCTCTTTTCCTTATATGGTATACCAGCACCATTTGTTCTCAATTCGTTAGAATGAGAAGTGAGTTCATTGCCACGTGGCTTCTTACTCATGGCTAAATGTATGACAGACTTTTCCCATCAAAAACATATCCCACTCAACCTTCATTTTCAAAGCAGACAGCGTGGATGTGGCCAAACATCTTCTGGGTGGTTTTGAGGATGCTGGTTGTGGGCCAATGGCTACGAGGGCCACTTGGGTCCACTGGGTTCCGTCTGCTGAATAGCTGCATGGAAATGGCTCAGAAGCAAGTCAGCTCAGCTCATTTATAAAACTATATTTATCTGTGCATGTATGGGCTTTCTATTTCCACAAAGAGAGAAAGTACCTCTTTAGTCAAAACCAAATTTCACTTTTCAAATACCTTCCAACTTATTTATTGGTTGTTACTCAATTGCCTCTGTGTGTGTATGTGTGTGTGTGTGTGTGTGTGTGTGTGTGTGTGTGTGTATTATCAGGCATATGCTTCTAACTTTTAGACAGGAGAGGAGCAAAATCTATGCCAGATACTGTGTATTCTATTATACAATGGTGCTAATCTCAGAGCTAAATGAATTACTCCATTTAATTTAAAAAAGAGTTTTAAGTAATTATCTATGTATCTGTGTTTCCCTTTGGAGTGTTACACATCATGTTAACACACTGAGTGTAAAAGCAGATGAAACAAGCACGTGTGCTAAAGTATAGGGACAGTGCTACAATTCCTAGTAATTCAAAATTAACCAGAACCTTTCCATGTGAAATGGACCAAACTGACAATATTGTTATTTCAATACAGAGTTTTAATGCAGGGTGACATCCCACAGGGGAGAAGAATGTCTGCAGTGGGTGACTGTTCTCAAATATTTCACAGATAACCATGAATGGTGAACAGACTGGTAACTTTTTTTGAGTTTCCATGATAGATTTGAGACATGTCAATAACAAATCATTTTTGTATTTAAAATTTTGTACTGATTTGAAAAAAAAAGAGTCTTATTAAATACCTTTAAAAGTATGTTTCTCATCTTGTTCATATCACTCAGCTGACACTGTCTGAACTTCATAACTGTTTATCCCCTAACGTGTTAATTAGCTGCTAAAACAGAGACCTAACATAATCCTAGCTTGAAAGTAAAAGTGTTAGTTGCTCAGTCATGTCTGACTTTTTGTGACCCCATGGATGATAACCTGCCAGGCTCCTCTGTCCATGGAATTCTTCAGGTAAGAATACTGGAGAGGGTTGCCATTCACTCCTCAAGGGGATCTTTCCAACCCAGGGATCGAACCTGGGTCTCCTGCGTTGCAGGCAGATTATTTACTGTCTGAGCCACTAGGGAAGCCCAATCCTGGCTTAATGGGGACACTTCTTTCTCTCTGACAGAACAGCTGCAAGTGTAAGCAGGCTGGGGTTGCTGCAGAAGCCCCAGTCAGGGCCCCAGGCTCCTTCTGTCGCGTGGCTCTTCCACCCCAAGGGTGTGGCCCTCATCTCCAGGGGCCAGGAGAGCAAACCACTGCAGCCCTGCTCCAGTCCGTGGGAAGGAAGACAGGTCAGGAAGGAGAGAGCATGCTTCCTTCCTAAAGAACTCAACTGAGGGGTTGCTGAAATCACCCACCCACATCCCATGCTCTGAATTTAGTCACATTGCCACAACCAGCTGCAAGGGAGTGTGGGAAACGGAGTATTTATTTAGGGCAACCACATGTCCAGCCAAAAATCACAGGTTCTATTAATACAGAAAAAAGTATAACAGATTTTGGGGGACAATTAGCTGCTGCATCTGTCATATCCATCTTAAAAGGAAAAACTGCCACAAATTTCTTTTCTCCCCACGCACCACCCCGCCCCCCCCCCACAAAACTAATCTGTAAGTACTAAATTCTGTCACCGTTTGCCATAACAGAGCCACAAATTTTGAAGGGAGATAGTGGTGGGTGGAGCTTCAGATGGGAAGCAGACCTGTTTGAAGAACCTAAGGGTTTTAATAAGCATCACTGATAAGGAACAAATTCTTTCGTCATGACTTATCAAGCTCCGAATGATCATAACTTATCACGTAACTTATTATAAAGGGATCATTCAATAAGCAACTATGGAGCACCAGTTTGTGGCTTCAATCTGAAAGCTCAAGACAACAGTTTCCATTTCCACGTGGCCCAAATGACTAAAAGCTCTTCCATAACATGGACCAGTTATCGCCTATGCACACAGTGCTGGTCACAAAAGTCAATGGAAGGATAGATACAGGAGACAGAGGCAGGGAGGAATAAATGGCTGGAATTCAGAATGCTAGACAAGCAGGGCAAATCCGTTACTACTGTCTACTGTATCCCTTTATGTTAAAACACAACACAGAGTTGCCCCTACTTTGCACCTGGTATTACCAGGCAATGTGAGGGGCACATAAGGAACAGAAAACATGACCATTCTTTTAGAAAGTACCATCTGTTTAGAGGGTATCAAGGTTTGTTAAACAAGTTGATTTCCAAGTGACCTGCAAACAAAGGTGGTATACAGCTCACTGGATGCCTACGGGCCAGCGACGTCCAGAAAAAGGAAGGCCACTCCATGCTGCTCTGTTCCTGGGAATGCTTCTCTGACCTGTCTGCTTCTCTGATTTACCCCTGGTGAGGGGTAAATCCTCTTCAGCCCTCAGGACACACACAAGCATCACCTCTCCTTCCGACCTTGCCTATACAATCTCCTGTCGCTCCATTTTTCCTGCTTGGTCGCTGAACTGTCTGTCTCCCCTACTAAGAGAGTGTAAACTTCCTGAGAGCAGGCACCTCACGGTTTCATTACTGGTCCAGCACCAGCTTGGAGGAATAAAGAATCTCTCAGGGCTGCTGTGGGAGGTAGTGCTAAACTTGATATGAGGTGTGACTGAATCTAGCTCGAAGACTATACAGAAGATTATATGTTCCAAGATTATTTAGAAGCCTAATGTGAGATGAAATCTAATCTCAGGTAGTTTTATTTTTGAGAAAATGACTTTTAAAGAAACCATCTTTAATTTGATAGAATTTAGATGAATGGAGCATAGGGCATCCCAAGAAGAATAGCCTCTCTTCTTCTAATAGAAGAGGAAACTGGTATTGTGTGTGTGTGTGTGTGTGTGTGTGTGTGTGTGAGAGAGAGAGAGAGAGAGAGAGAGAGAGTCAG
>SJYA01000266.1:1366294-1386235 GCA_006410615.1 Neotragus moschatus
GTCAGAAAGGGCGGGGGTGGGGGTGGGGGAAAGAGCAGAGACAAGGGAAATGGCCTGACTGATGGCACCCCACTCCAGTACTCTTGCCTGGAGAATCCCATGGACGGGGAAGCCTGGTAGGCTGCAGTCCATGGGGTCGCACAGAGTCGGACACGACTGAAGCGACTTAGCAGCAGCAACGGCAGCAGCAGCAGACCAGAAGAATTACTCAAAAACTAAAAGGAAATATCTAGTAAGCAAAGTAGAATCACACGATGCAGGGCTTTACATATAGGGAAGATACATTTATATTTTATCTAATATGCAATAAGACATTGTAGGTCCTTAAGCAGAAAAAAATGGTATGAACATAAGCATTTTAGAAAAGTTACTTTGATAATTCTATCGAGAAGCTATGATACAGGTAACCAAACCACTGAATAGACCAGAACAGCTTTAATCCAGGAATGGGATGATGTGTTGATGGTTGAGGAGCCTAACCAAGTCTCAAGAGTGAGAGTAAATGTCAGGTCAGTGTCAGGGTTTAAGGATTGCATAACAATGGAGCTATCTCAAGGGCTAGGAAATGGAATGAAGAAGAACTGGAAACTGAAGAGACAGTCGATAGACTGAACTGAACCTGGGGACAATCCCAGAATGGCCTTATGAGGGAGATGGAAGTTTGACTCCAAGATGGTTTCCTCTCACTGATACACTTGGAAAATAGAGACGGTGCCCTCGATAGAAACAGGCAGTCCCGCAGGGGAGCCTGCTCCAGGCAGGGAAAGAATAGATGCTTGGTGTATACACGGACTTGTGGGATCTGTCTGTGCTCCAAACATGTGTTTGCTGAGAAGATAAATGGTGGGGCCACGAGCCTGGAGAGAGACCTGGTGGCCTATGGTAATAAGAGGGAGAGAAAAGACTCACTCAAAATCAGTGGCACCATTTGCAGACAAAAATGATTAAACTGCTTTAAAATCTCCCTTACTCGTTGCAGGAATGTATTTGACAAATCCTTTCATCATAGATACAGCAAAGGGAAATGTCATCCCAACCCACATGGAATTACAATGAATTCCAAATACATACGGCCAACAAAGAGTGCAAATCAATCATGTTTTACTATATTTCAGAAAAGTTTTTCTTTTTAATGGTTCTTGTGACTCTAAAAGTAAATATCATGCTCATTCCATATTACGAAAAAGAAAAATATCTATGGAATAGCCTTAGAGTTATCTTTCTTCTGGCAAAAAGTTACACAGGATTTCTGATGCTTTCATTTTCAAAACCAATACTTGTATCAGGGTCAATCTTATTCTCAAGTAAGCTATTCTTTATGGTGTCAAATACCTGTTAACGACTTTTATTATTAGAAAATTATTTTTTGCTAATTCCTAGAGGTATGTGTGCTGGAATTTGAATTTTAAAAGTGGGGCACGTTATCCCATTTTAACAAATTACTCAGAAGTTTCTTGTGTGTGTTACTGAAACACAGAACCATCTAACTGAATTTTCCTTCAAGGCATCCAGAACCTTTTTGGAGGTTTTTTCCCTTTGCTATCTTAATGCAAGTAAAAATGGACTATTAGATTCAAAGGCACTTCTAAATTAAAATTTGTGATTCTTGTGGAGACCTACAATTTACATGCTTTGTTAAAAACCACCAAGATCTAAAAATTAATTCTATAACGAGCATGGCCAAGTCAGTCCTCATCTGACAAGTGAGTGGCTGGCAGCAACGTTCCCATCTGCTCTTCATTCGTGGGTGACAAACAATGGGGAAAGTTGACGGAATGCTTACCAGGCTCCAACTGCCTGCTAGTAAGAGCTGCCTTTCCTCACCAAGGACAATGCTGTCTTTGTCATTTGCTCTGCCAAAATCAGAGTCGCCAATACAGAACGTGTTAGGAGAGGGTTCTGGGGCCAAGGGCAGAGAGCCAATCTCAGCTCCTCTACCAGCTGTGATATCTTGAGTCAATTATTTTAAGGTCTCTAAAGTTCAGCTTTCGCACTTATAAAACAGTAGGTGGTAACAGTAACTATCTTCAACACTTGGGAGGCTGGATGAAGCTGTGGCTGGTATTATGGTGTGTTTCGGAGGGGTAACGACTGCCACTATTTACTGAGCGACCACCAAGGATCAAAATGCTCTAAATGTCTTGATCTATTAACTTAGTTACTCCTTATAATGACTCTATTATTAGCTCCATATTACAGGGGAAGAAACTGAGGCAAGGTAACTCGTCCAAGATCTAATAAAAGGCAATGCCAAAGTCGTAACCCATGCATCTGGCTCCACAGTCCACACTCTGAGCTATTACACCACATTGCCTAAAGGCAGGACAGAAAAATTCTCAGCTGCCTAAGAAGCAAACCCTGCCAGTGAGGGTTAGAATATTAGCTTGTCCCCAGAGAGAGACTGATGACCTCGGTTATTTCTTAGTTACTGTCCTTACCAGAGACAAAAGAGAGAGCCAGCTACCCAAAGGCTATATATTGACAGATGTCATGGTGACATCCTTATCCCTTAAGAGATATGAGGGCAGCTGGCTTTAAAAACTACAGGGACTATCTCACACCTATTAGGATGGCTACTAGGAAACAACGCAAAACAATACCAAAAATAACAAGTGTTGGTGAGAATATGGAGAAATTTCAAGTCCTGTGCACTGCTGATGGGAAAGTAAAGTTAGGCAGCAACTATGGAAAACAGTATGGAGGACCCTCGAAAAATGAAAAACAGAATTACTGTGTGACCCAACATTTCCAGTTCTGAGTAGATACACCAAAGATCTGAAAATAGGGATGCAAAGAGTTATTTGGCACACTCCAATTCATAGCAACATTATTCACAATATCTAAAAGGTAAAAGCAACCTAAATGTTCTTTGAGGGATCAATGGACAAACAGAACGTGGTATATGCATACAATGGAATATTATTCAGGCTTTACAAAAGAAGGAAATTCTGAAACATGTTACCTCATGGATGATCCTGGGGAGCATTATGCTAACAGAAATGAGCAAATAACAAAAGGACAGAAACAGTATGATTTCACTTATATGAGACACATAGAGAAGTCAAATCCAGAGACAGAGAGCAGAAGGGTGATTCTGTGCTCGAGGGAGAAAGGGATGAGAAAGTATTGCTTAGTGGGTATAGAGTTTGTTTTGCAAGATAAAAGGAGTTCTGGACATGGATGGTGGTGATGGTTACACTACAATGTGTACATATCAAATGTCACTGAACTGTACACTCAAAAGTAGTTAACATGGTAAATTTTATGTGATGTGCATTTTAAAATTGATAATAATAATCTTAAAAAAAAAAAAAACAACCTAGAGGGCAAACATCTGTTAATAGGACTAACCCATGATGTAGGAGGCCACTGAAAATGACCTCCAGCAGCCTCCTTTACCAACAAGTTCACCACAGTGTTCACCAAAAGGGTAAGGAGTCTTAGCAGTAGCACAGTGGTGGTCCCCAAACCACAAGCAGAAGCCCCAGCCTCTCCCAGGGAAGTTCTGCAGACCACCACGGGGCTGGCACCTACTGCATTTGCTCCACTTCAGTGGATGTGACCTAGGGAGCTTAAGACCTGGCAGCCAGAGGCGGACAGTCCACTTTCACCCAATGACTCCAAAGGGCAAACCAGAATTGAGTTTCTTCTTGAAGCCTAAACATGTAGTCTCCAAGTCAATTTTCTGGTTCCAAAGGTGAAGTTAAAGATCATATGTTTCTTCTAAATGAGGGGATCTCTAGGGCTCATACATATTCAACATATGCACTCTTTTTAACCATAAGTTTTACTTTAGCCACTTGACTTCACCAGGCCCTGTGGGGAAAAAGATGGAAAATTCATTGCAATTCTAAGTAGAGTACCCTGCAGGATATAAGAGATTGGAAGGAAGTAAGCATGGTGTTCTTGCCTTGAGAATCCCTGGGACGGGGAAGCCTGATGGGCTGCCGTCTATGGGGTCGCACCGAGTTGGACAGACTGAAGTGACTTAGCAGCAACAGCAGCAAGCTTGGTTTCTGCAACTTACAGGTTTCCTAAGGAACAAGGTCTCCCTCTTGTGGCCAGAAGAGAAACAACAGTTCCACAGGCAGGTTTTTTTTCCTTACATGAGAAAAGTAGGTCTTTAATTCACTTCTGAGGACAAGAGTAGGGATGGTTTGTTTCTGTTCCATGATGTCTGGGGCTACCGCTGGAGGGAAATCAACAACTGGGGCCTGTAATCATCTGAAAGCATCTTCATTTACAGGTCTGCTTGCTGATGCTGGCAGTCAGCAGGGACCTCAGCTGAGCTGTGGGCCACATTAACATATGTCCTTTTCATGTGGTTTCTCTGTGTGGTTTTCTCACCGCACTACACCTGGATTCCAAGCACATATTCCAAGGGAGCCACGTGGAAATGAGTGGGATTTTTAAGATCCAGCCGCAGAAGTCACAGAATATCTTTCCTACCATATCCTATCAGTTGTTTTGCTGTTGTTCAGTCACTAAGTCATATCCAATTCTTTTGCGACCCCATGGACTGTAGCCCACCAGGGTCCTCTGTCCATGGAATTCTCCAAGCAAGAATACTGGAGTGGGTTGCCCTTCCCTTTTCCAGGAGATCTTCCCAATCCAGGGATCGAACCCATGTCCCCTGCATTGGCAGGTGGATTCTTTACCACTGAGGGACCTGAGAAGCCCGGTGGAGGTGACAAATGCTTGTCCAGGTTCACAGAGGGGGAGCCAGACTCCACTACTCAATGGAAAGCGCGTCAAGGTCACATTGTAAGAAGAGTATGTGGGATGGGAAGCACTGGTGGCCATCTTTGCTAAATATAACCGACAGGTCTTCCTAGATATTCAGTGTCTCATCCATAGTGGATACTCACCAGTGAACCTGGACATGGGACACAAAGACGCACACACTTTCGGCCACTACCTGGTTCTCTGCACATGTCTCTTCTCAGATCTCCTTGCTACTGAACTTCAAACATTCTATCTTCTAGGACTGTGGCCCACTCAGCCACACAATTCACTATTGCTCAGGGCTCTATTTATCCTGAGCTCATGCTATCTCTCTCCCCATGCAAAGGAGACAGCTAAATGTACACCTTGAAGTTCTGCCTACTAGAAGGACTCTCCTCACTACTGTCCTTCAGGACCCCTCCCTAGTGGGACTGCAGTGCAGTAGCAGTCCATTTTCAGCTCTAATAACATATCAGGCCTGAATCAATTGTGAATATTTCCACCATTATCATCAACTGGTCACGGGAACACCTCATGAAGCAATAGGCGTGAGTAAGGAATACAAGACACAGAGATCTTTGTCACCTGTTCATGTAAATTAAAACCTCTGGACTGCTTAGATACGATCCCACGTATAGCACTTCTGTTTTTCACTGGGTGCTAGCTGTGTGCACCCAACCTTACTAAACCTAGGTCCAGAAGGGCAGCTCTGGCAATATATTCATTTGATGCCCCACAATCAAATGCTTAGTTTCGGCTAGAACTCTGTATCATGCCAGTAGCTGCTTTCTGAATAGTTGGCCGATGAGGGTATCACTTCAGATTAGTCCGGTGGCTCAGTCCTGTCCAACTCTTTGTGACCCCCTGGACTGCAGCACACCAGGCTTCCCTGTCCATCACCAACTCCCAGAGCTTACTCAAATTCATGTCCATTAAGTCAGTGATGCCATCCACCCATCTCAACCTCTGTTGTCCCTTTCTCCTCCCACCTTCAATCTTTCCCAGCATCAGAGTCTTTTCCAATGAGTCAGTTCTTTGAATTAGGAGAATAAAGCATTGAAATTTCAGCTTCAGCATCAGTATTTCCAATGAATACCCAGGACTGATTTCCTTTAGGATTGATTGGTTTGGTCCCCTTGCAGTCCAAGGGACTCTCAGGAATCTTCAACACTACAGTTCAAAAGCATCAATTCTTTAGCGCTCAGCTTTCTCTATAGTCCAACTCTCACATCCAAACATGACTACTGGAAAAACTGAAGGCATGGCTGTACTCTAAAACCCTAGGAGTTGTGCTGTGGTTCTCCTTTCAGGTCTTGTCAGTCTCTACATGGCATCATTAATTATCATCCAGCACCATGGAATCTGTCACACCATTATGAACTAAAAAGAAGAGCAGCATGTTCACAGCCTGGACCCACTGCTAACTTTTCTCTCCTTTTGCCCCTACTCAAAACTGGCAGCCTTTTGACTCCACTGATAAGTGAGTTAGAGCAGTATTTTCCACTATGGCATAGGTTAGGTGTAAAATCTAAACAAATGCACCAAATGCTGTTTTCTATTTCTTGCATAGGTAGTAGGTGGTTGATAAAAGATGCAGTAACTTTTCCTAAATCAAATCCCTTACACAGTGGAAGTGACAAATAGATTCAGGGATTAGATCTGATAGACAGAATGCCTGATGAACTATGGATGGAGGTTTGTGACATTGTACAGGAGGCAGTGATCAAGATCATCTCCAAGAAAAAAAAAATGCAAAAAGGCAAAATGGTTGTCTGAGGAGGCCTTATAAACAGCTGAAAAAAAAAAGACATGAAAGGCAAAGGAGGAAAGGAAAGATATAACCATTTGATTGCAGAGTTCCAAAGAATAGCAGGGAGAGATAAGAAAGCCTTCCTTAGTGATCAGTGCAAAGAAATAGAGGAAAACAATAGATTGGAAAAGACCAGAGATCTCGTCAAGAAAATTAGAGATACCAAGGGAACATTTCATGCAAAGACGGGTTCAATAAAGGACAGAAATGGTATGGACCTAACAGTAGCAGAAGATACTAAGAAGAGGTGGCAAGAATACACAGGAGAACGATACAAAAAAGGTCTCAATGACCCAGATAACCACAATGGTATGATCACTCACCTAGAGCCAGACATCTTGGAATCTGTAGTCAAGTGGTCCTTAAGAAGCATCACTATGAATAAAGCTAGTGGAGGTGATGGAATTCCAATTGAGCTATTTCAAGTCCTAAAAGATGATGCTGTTAAAGTGCTGCACTCAATAGGCCAGCAAATTTGGAAAACTCAGCAGTGGCTACAGGACTGGAAAAGTTCAGTTTTCATTCCAATCCCAAAGAAAGGAAATGCCAAAGAATGTTCAAACTACCGCACAGTTGCACTCATCTCACATGCTAGCAAAGTAATGCTCAAAATTCTCTAAGCCAGGCTTCAACAGTACATGAACCATGAACTTCCAGATATTCAAGCTGGTTTTAGAAAAGGCAGAGGAACCAGAGATCAAATTGCCAACACCTGCTGGATCATCGAAAAAGCAAGAGAGTTCCAGAAAAACATCTACTTCTGCTTTATTGACTATGCCAAAGCCTTTGACTGTGTAGATCACAACAAACTGTGAAAAATTCAAGAGATGGGAATACCAGACCACCTGACCTCCCTCCTGAGAAATGTGTATGAAGGTCAAGAAGAACAGTTAGAACTGGACATGGAAAAATAGACTGGTTCCAAACAGGGAAAGGAGTAAGGTCAAGGCTGTATTGTCACCCTGCTTATTTAACTTATATGCANAAAAATTCAAGAGATGGGAATACCAGACCACCTAACCTCCCTCCTGAGAAATGTGTATGAAGGTCAAGAAGAACAGTTAGAACTGGACATGGAAAAATAGACTGGTTCCAAACAGGGAAAGGAGTAAGGTCAAGGCTGTATTGTCACCCTGCTTATTTAACTTATATGCAGAGTATATAATGAAAAATGCCAGGCTGGATGAAGCACAAGCTGGAATCAAGATTTCCCAGAGAAATATCAATAACCCAGATGTGAAGATGATACCACCCTTATGGCAGAAAGTGAAGAACTAAAGAGCCTCTTGATGAAAGTGAAAGAGGACAGTGAAAAAGTTGGCTTAAAGCTCAACATTCAGAAAACTAAGATCATGGCATCCAGTCCCATACTTCATGGCAAACAGATGAGGTAACATGGAAACAAGGAGAGACTTTATTTTCTTGGGTCCAAAATCATTACAGATGGTGACTGCAGCCATGAAATTAAAAGACGCTTGCTCCTTGGAAGAAAAGCTATGTCCAACCTAGACAGCATATTAAAATCCAGAGACATTACTTTGCTAACAAAGTTCCGTCTAGTCAAAGCTATGGTTTTTCCAGTAGTCATGTATGGATGTGAGAGCTGTACCATAAAGAAAGCTGAGAGCCAAATAATTGATGCTTTTGAAGTGTAGTGTTGGAGCAGACTATTTAGAGTCTCTAGGACAGCAAGGAGATCCAACCAGTCCATCCTAAAGGAAATTGGTCCTGAATACTCATTGGAAAGACTGATGCTGAAGCTGAAACTCCAATACTTTGGTTACCTGATTCAAAGAACTGACTCATTGGAAAAGACCCTGATGCTGCATGGGAAAGACTGAAAGCAGGAGGAGAAGGGGATGTCAGAGGATGAAAGAGTTGGATGGCATCACCAACTCTAAGGACATGAGTTTGAATAAGCTCTGGGAGTTGGTGATGGACAGGGAAGCCTGCCCTGCTGCAGTCCATGAGGTCACAAAGAGTCGGACATGACTGAGTGATTGAACTGATTCTGATTCATCCTTATCAGATTGAGAGTCCCGGTCCTTTCTGAGAATGCATTCCCATCATTAGCTTAGACCTTTACTCTTACATGTAGTAGTTTCCCTCTCAAGTTGGTGAAATCTGGAAGGTGGGATCATATCCTACTAGTCTTTAAAGCAGTATTCAAAACATAGTGCCAGGCACACCGCGTGTATTTAATGCATTTTGTATGACTTTTACCTCAGTGTCTGTCCCGAAAAGTATCGTCCACACTTACTTTCCAGCTGGCCCCAGCACAAGGTGCCAAGCGGCCATCTCTGCCACTTCAGGACATGAGACCAGCATTGTAGGTCTCTTACCTAAACTTGGGCAGCAATTGTCTCCTTTCTTCTTCCCTTGTTTCACAAAACCGAGAGGGGTCGTCGCAACCCAAGGGGATGTGGGGAAGTCGACTCTGAAACCCTGATTTCTCGGGTCTGTCCGTGGGCAATCCCTTCTGGACCAGTGAAAATTTTCTTCCCTCATATCGTATATATATTTTTAAAAAAGCAGTACTCTCATCTACCACAAAGGTCCAAAATTCATGGTCATGACTTGCGCACGTTTTCTAAAAAAGCAAACAGTGCAAAACCCTGACGCCCAAACTGTAACGTACAGAGGAAAACACATCCACGTGCTACGGTTTTCTCCCGCGACCCAAAGCCTTTGAAACTGAATGGAGAAAAACTGTCTTAGCATTCTCTCTCGCACTTTCGACAATATCGGCAAAAATAAAACCTAAACAAAAAGTTTTAAAATAAGCATTTAAAAAGTTGATACACTTTTATTTTGCTTACGCGTCTTCTCTTCTTTGGCTTTTGTAGGGGTTTATTTTAAGTCTTCAAATTGATCCTGCTCGTCCACACAGGTGTAGAAACTGCGAGGAGTTGGACACGGCTGCCGGGGAGGCGGGGCCGATGTTATGATGTCATCGCCACGGGGCGGAGGCGACAGTGTCTGAGTGGAGGCTCCGCGTGTTGCAACGCCCGCTACCCGGCTCTGAGGCAGCGTGAATCCCGGCTAGCGCCTGCTCTTCCCTGGTGTTACGCCCCGGCCGAGTCCCGCGTGGAGATGGCAGACGACCTTGGAGACGAGTGGTGGGAGAACCAGCCGGCAGGAGCAGCCAGCAGCCCAGGTACCCACTCTGCCCGCGCTCCTGCGGGGCCTCCCGCACCCCTAGCCCTTCCGTAAGCCTCAGCCCGGGCCGGCGCAGCCACTGGCGGTGGCCGAGGTCTGTCCCGCGGTGGTGCGCGCCTCTGTGGGAGCGCGCGAGCGCTGCGGAGCAAGTGGGGCAAGAGATCTCCTAACACGTGAAACAGACAAGTGTGACAGTAACTCAGATCTGCCCTCTAGCCAGGAGGGATCCCTTCCCGAGCTGTTTTCTGTTTTTCCTTATTTCTTAATGGATAAAACAGTTTATGCGGAGACTGGGAGTTTGAGCGTAGCGATTAAGGGTTAACTCCGGGATTAGATTCAGACTGCTCCTGTTCAGGTCGCTCCTACAGCCCTTTAATACTGTTTCGCCTCCTTTTCCTCATCCGTAAAACAAGGGTAATGATGCCAGTTTCGTAAGATTGTCGTGAAGATTAAATGAAGGTAACACAAATGATGCCCTTTAGTATAGCGCCTGGTACATAACATGTGCGCAGTAAATAAAAACTTTAGTTTTTCTTGCTGTCATTATTATCATCATCATCATGTAATTTGGACTTTTAGAACCTGAGACTTGGAGATTCGCTTGGACTCACGCATTTGACAGCTGAGGAACATGAGACCTAAAGCTATCAAATAACATGACAAGTTCACAAAGCTGGTTGGTGTCAGAAACAAGACAAGAATTCAGTTAACACACTTCGCACAGTGTTTATTGCGTCGTGTGTACCCACTGCCAGTGCAGTGAACATTTTATCCTTGAGTAGATAGCATTAAATAAAGCATTAAATAACTCCTAACCACAGGCTGGCCTTGAATTTTTCAAGTCCCTGGCTTAATATACAATTTTTTTTAAGCATTCTTCAAGGTCTGCCTCTCTTCTTTACTAGATTCTAAGATTTTTTGAAGAAAAAGCCAAAGCCTGATTCATGTCTGTAGAGTTCACAGGGCCTTGCCCATAATTGACAGTTGATACATATTTGCTACCAACACTAATGTTGAAATATCAGTTGAAAAATAGCCATTAAAAACAACAGAATTCTATTTACTTCAGTATTGTTTCCAGAAGGACAGGCTTTAGGTACAACCTGAACAGATGGCATTTTTACAAAGGTTGATAATATAATACTTCCTTGATTAAACTTCTTGACTCTTTTTGTCGCTTTGTTTGTAGCAGATGTATGTGCTTGAAGGCACAAATGCCTTTTTTTGTGGGTTGTGGTATTTCACGTTTAATAACCCCTGCCTCTCATAACTGAAGTGTTACAAACTATATTTCATGGCACGATTCAAGGATTAAAGGCTAATTAAGAAGTAAACACTTTTTGAGTGGTAGAGGGAATCTTAATTCTTGGTTCTAGTCCTTTCTCTTGCCCATTGCCAGCTATATGTCTCTGAAGTTAGTCACCCTTTGAAAAGAAGGAAATTAACATGTATTGAGTATTTACTGTATGCCAGATGTTTTCATAAATATGAATTCATTTAATCTTCATAACATGCTTAAAAAGTAAGCATTTTAATATTCATAACATGCCTAAAAGGTAAGTGTTACCTTTATGTTTAAATGACAGACAAGGGAGAGATCTGGCAAGAGGTTAGTCAAGAGCACCTGACTTTTAAGATCACACTTTTCCCACATTACTGTGTGGCTTCTCTGGTCCTCAGTGTCACAATCTGTAAAGTGAGGGATCCTTAGAGATCGCCTTTTTAAGGGTTTTACCAACAAAGAGTTTTAAACTTTGAACCTAGATAGAACTGTGAAGTGCTACAGCCTCTCTCATCTAAGTTGCCAGGATTCCTATCAAGGTATGTTGGAATCTTCAGGATCACCCTACTTTTTAGGTTCTTTCTAACTGTAAGTCTGGGCTTTGAAAATTGCCTACATTAAATTTATCAGAGGCCTTTGCCTTGTTACCTTCTTTGAAGATGGGTAAGTGTATGTGCTTCCTTGAGAGCTGTTTGGTTGAGTAGTTACTGGTGATTTGTCTAACTAATCTGAATAATGTTTCTGATTCAGAAGAAATCACGGTTGCACCAATCCAGGTTTCCTAATCCTACCAGTTAATAGAGAAACATCAGTCTAAAATGTGTGAATTATATTTTGTTTTGAAAGTCAAAAAAGAAACAGCGCCTTAAGTCACTGAAAGAAAAAATAGTTGTAAAATGATTTTATTCCTGTATGTGTTACACTGTGTGTATGCTCAGTCGTGTCTAGCTCTTTGGGACTTCATGGACTGTAGCCCACCAGGCTCCTCTGTCCATGGAATTTTCCAGCCAAGAATACTGGAACAGGTTTTCCTTTCCTACTCCAGGGAATCTCCCCAACCCAGGAATCGAATGCGCGTNGTTACACTGTGTGTATGCTCAGTCGTGTCTAGCTCTTTGGGACTTCATGGACTGTAGCCCACCAGGCTCCTCTGTCCATGGAATTTTCCAGCCAAGAATACTGGAACAGGTTTTCCTTTCCTACTCCAGGGAATCTCCCCAACCCAGGAATCGAATGCGCGTCTCCGTGGGTTCTTTTTAAAAGTGTTGTGTTATGCATCTGCTGCTGCTAAGTCACTTCAGTCATGTCCAACTCTGTGCGACCCCATAGACGGCAGCCCACGAGGCTCCCCCATCCCTGGGATTCTCTAGGCAAGAATGCTGTAGTGGGTTGCCATTTTCGTCTCCAATGCATGAAAGTGAAAAGTGAAAGTGAAGTCGCTCAATCATGTCTGACTCTTAGAGACCCCATGGACTGCAGCCTACCAGGCTCCTCCATCCATGGGATTTTCCAGGCAAGAGTACTGGAGTGGGGTGCCATTGTCTTCTCTGGATGTGTTATGCTACTTGCCTATAAAAGTAAACGTCTTTCCTTGAAAATCCCCTGTTCCCAGTTCATGCTTATGGTGGCAAGGTGATGGAGCATTTAGTCATTTATTCAAAAGTCTACATTTATCTACCACAAAAGCCTAACATTCGTAGTTATGAATTCTTATGTACATTTTCTAAGAGGAAGCTATATATACACATGGATGCCCAAACCCTGACACATACTGCATATAATACTCATCCAGCTATCTGTTGTCAAGTAAATGAACCGTTTTTGCTGTTTTCATGACTTCTTGGATGTGCTTTGTAATTCAGAGTCCGTTACTAAAGGTCTTGATCTACATATGAACTTTTTTTGCATACATCTTTTGGCTTTTCATGGAGAAGGCAATGGCACCCGACTCCAGTACTCTTGCCTGGAAAATCCCATGGACAGAGGAGCCTGGTAGGCTGTGGTCCGTGGGGTCATGAAGAGTTGGACACGACTGAGCAACTTCACTTTAACTTTTCACTTTCCACTTTCATGCATTGGAGAAGAAAATGGCAGCCCACTCCATTGTTCTTGTCTGGAGAATCCCAGGGATGGAGGAGCCTGGTGGGCTGCCGTCTATGGGTCGCACAGAGTCGGACATGACTGAAACGACTTAGCAGCAGCAGCAGTTTGGCTTTTCATAACCTGTTGTTTTTCTAGAGTCATTCCTTTTTTCTTTGCACTTAACTTTATTGTGCTTCACAGATACTACATGTTTTTTTAAACAATTGAAGGTTTGCATTGACCCTGTGTTGGTTAGCCTTTTCTGGCAATAAATTATTTTTTACTTAAGGTATGTACTCTTTTTATATGTAATGCTATTGCACACTTAATAGAGTACAGAATAGTGAAATGTAACTTTATACACACTGGGAAACCAAAAAATTCATGTGACTTTCTTTATTGTAATACTCACTTTATTGTGGTGGTCTGGAACTCAACTGAAATATCTCCAAGGTATGCCTGTGCTAGAATCCTGAATCGTACTAGAGCCCAGCATGGGACCTGGCACTTGGTAGATATTTAGTAGATATTAGCTGATTGAGTGAATGCATGCTACAGGACTTTTGGTGATAATGTGCACAAGTAGACATACAATTTCTCACTCAGTCTAGACACTTTTGAGAGTGGAAAGCCATGCTCTTAGAATTTTGCTGGGACTGTCTACTTGAGAGGTCTGGTTACCCTGTTGGCATCATCATTGGTAGGGACTGGAGTCATGGCCCAGGACAAGGCAACTGAGAGTTGCCTCTGCTGAGGTGTATGCTGCTCAGTCTGCCTCAGGCAACAGAACCTAGGAATCCTCTAGTGGTTTCTAATATTTCATTTCACTTAATTTCACTTATTTCCTTATTCTTTGCTTTATTCCTTGCCTGCCTTAAGAAATTATTGACTTGCATGCTGTAGTCCCTGGGGTTGCAAAGAGTGGGACATGACTTAGTGTCTAAACAACTATACATAATACTACATAACACATAATTACTGCAATACATACAGTAAACAGTACATGCAGCAGAATCATGATTCCAAAACATTAGTGCTAAAGTGACCAGGTGCAGTTCACCAAACTGGGCACTTTCTCAGTGTGAAGCTGAATGTTACTCACATTACAGTTGTTGTGACTCACGGAGCAGAGCAGAGAATTCCTGCTGTTGGAAGCAGTCAGTCATTCACTAACTAAAGAGAACACTGATTGTTTTCCCTTTTTATTCCAATAATATGCTCACTAAATTATCAAGTCAAGAGTCCAGTAGATAGCTGGGTTTATGAGTCTGTAGCTCCAGGGTGGCATCTGGAGACATGGATTTAGGAATGACTGGCACATGTATAACTTACTTTTAAAGAGAATATTTTTAGCAAACTGCAGGACTCTTCGCTTCCACTTCTTTTGAGGAGGGTTTTTCATGTTTCCCTGGCTTATTCTAAACCTTTGATGCCATCTCTTACTCAGCATCTAACTAGAAAACTGAAGTATGAAGACATTTCTGTGTACAGTGCAGGGAGATCGTAGGTAACAATGCTGATTTGCACTTGTTGAGTGGTGACTGCCAGATACAGTTTTGATTGCATTCCATGTACTGGCTCATTTAATCTTAACAGATTATTCTATAACCATGATATAGTTACTATTATCTCCTTTTTTTTTTTTTTTTTTTTAAGGAGGAAATTGAAGTAGATAAGTGATTTGCCCAATGTTATTCAGTTGGTAAGTGGAGAGGCAGAGATTCATAGACAGTCAGGAAGCCAGTCTGTGCACTTTAATTTCTCCAAGTTATTTAATTATCAATGATAACAATTTCATCTCTAAAATAATAGTTTATAAACCTTTTGTTTATGTATGTCATTGTTGTCAAATTGTCTGTTAACTCTTAGTCTCCCAAAGTGTACTGTTCCAAAGAACACTGACTGCTCTGAGATGCAAATAATCCTGTTGCACCACTGGACTTTTCAGAGCAGTCTCTTCTCAGACATTCATACTTGGCCCTAGAACACCAGGCTCATATACCTGGCTGTCTTCTTGAAGTCTTTACTTATTTGATGAAAATGTTAAATGTAAATGAGACTCAACTCCTCAATTTTTCCCCAAATCTGCTTTTTCTCCAGACTTCCCTATCTCAGTAAATTCAATCACCAATTAACCAATTTACCAATTTCACAAAGGCCTAGGAATATTCTGATTTATTCTTTTACTTTTTTCACCCATTACATCTGATCTATCAAGTCTTTGTCTCCAAAACACATCCTGAATTTATTTTTCCTTTTGTTATTATTTTTTCGCTTGTTTGTTTACATCATCTGAATATGTGCTGTCATCCTCCCTTGCCTAAACCTCTGCAGTAAACTAACAGGGCTCCCAGCTTCCATCTTGTCCCTCTGTTCTTCACTCAGCAGCTGTAGTGATCAATCACATCACATTCCTGCTTAAACCTGTCAGTGGCTTCCCCCCTGGATTGCTTACCATGGTTGCCATCTGCTGGAACCTACTTACTCTCCTCTAGGTTATGCTGTACCAACCACACCAGCCTTCTTAATGTGCCGCAACTGACCAAGCTCATTCTGTCTTATCCATTTGCCGTAGCTAATGAATTTTATTGAATGGTTGGCCTTTTCTTGACATTAAGACCTAAGTTCAAACATACTAAATAGGAAGCCCTTCCTGTTCAGTCAGTTTAGAGTAGCTATCTACTTACATTATCATGTTATAGTAATTCTCATCAGAGCATTGGTCACCAACTATTATTTTCCTTATTAAATTATTGCAGTCTCCCCACACTAGTACATAAGTACCATGTGAGCAGAGATTTGTTTATCTTGTTCTTTGCTGTATCCTCAGGGCTACTTAGAAGACACTCATTAAGAATTTGTTCATTAAGAAATTAACTGTTAGTATTTCCCAGCCACATCTTGGAGACTTTAACATAGGATTTCCACATCTAAAGAAACTTGGTCCACTGGAAGTGTTGTTAACATCTTGCTCAGGCTTTTGTTAAACTTGGCAGATGTTGCTTTTCTCTTTCTGAAAATGTGTTAGAAGTCCCTGTTTTACAACTGTGTCTATTACTGTTTCATTCTAACCACATTTGGGTTTAGTTTTTAACTTATGTTTTGAAATTCTGTATTTGAAAGGACACAAGATTTTTGCTTTGTAAATGAGCTGGTAATTCCCACTGGAGATGGCTTTTATTACCTAAAATCTTTGTGATTGTTCATTTTGTTTGAAATTGCTGAAGTAAGTATTATAAATATTTTTGTTGTAATATTACTTTATCCTTAAAAAAAATCACATTGCTTTATGCTAAGTTCCTTCTGGAAGTAATGAAGTTGGGGCACACCTTGGATTTTTTAAGCATAAATAGCTTAAGTTTTTGTGTTTTTTTGCTTTTCTAACATCAAAGTTAGGCCTTATAGCATTAATTTTACCTATAGGCATCCATGCATGGTAGATGTTGTAAAGCATTGTCTCTGCATGTAAAATTCAGACTTGAAATATTTACAGTTGATGTTGATAACATACATCAGAGGATCAATTTCAGAGCATGTTGTTTTCAAAATCATTTATTGAGCCCTCATGCTTGGCCCTCTTTTAGAAATTGCAGTGGAATTAGAGGGAAAAACATAATCTGTTTACCTTATGAGATTTACACATCGATATGGTTCAATCAAAATGCAAGTAATATTAAGACAGATGTTTAAGGGCAGAAAACAGGGGCAGGATAAATTTTAAAAAGAAAGGAGAGAGCATACAACATTTTTGTTCTGTACTTGAAGATTGTAACTAATGGACCAAGTTTTACTTTACTGTACACAATTTCTGTGATTCTTGTAAATGATTGAACAAGCGGTATGTGTATGTATGCATGCATGCTCAGTCATTTCTGACTGAGACCCCATGGACTGTAGCTCGCCAGGCTCTTCTGTCCATGGAATTTTCCAGGCAAGGATACCAGAATGGGTTGCCATTCCCTTCTCCAGGCGATCTTCCCGACCCAGGATCGAACCCATGCCTCTTGCATCTCCTGAACTGGCAGGTGAATTCTTTACCACTGCTCCCCCTGGGAATCCCTAAAGAAGTGGTTCTTGACAACAATTATGAATGTTTAAAGGTGCAGATTTACACATCTTTCTCTAAATAACATGTACAGTAGTTCTGCTGTCTTAGAAAATACCAGAAATTTAGAAGGCCTAGAAATAGTTTATTTCCCCACTCAGGTTCAGCAGTAGCACATTACGTTATTTTGTGACATAAACCCTTTGACCTGTTCTTATATGGTGTTCTTTAGTTGAACACTTTAGTGCATATGTAGAAGTATACATTTTACAAAAGATATCACAAGCAAGCTTGAAATATAATTTTTTCATTTTCATCAGCTTTTATGAAATTTTTAATCACATTCTTAAATTGCTAGCGTTGCTTTTACCAATTAATTGATTAAGCTCTTCTTAAGTTGTTGAGTTCCTTATTAGTCTAGATCACACTAGAACAGCAGTAAGGAAACTTTTTGTAAAAGGCCAGATAGTAAATAGTTTAAGCTGTGTTGGCCAGTCAGTGTCACAGCTACTCAACTCTGCTATTGTAGCATAAAAATGATCAGATAATACATATGTAAACAAATGAACATGGCTGTGTTCAAATAGAATGTTATCTATAGACAATGAAATCTGAATTTCATGTAATTTTCACATCTCTCAAAATATTCTTCTTGATGTTTTTTCCTATTTAAAAATATAAAAACTCTTCTTAACTTGCAGAACATACAGAAAGACAGTGGGCTGAATTTGGCCTGTGGGCTGCAGATCCCTGCCTCAGACTCAGTGTCAGACCCCCAGTGTTATGACACGTATCATTTGAAACACATCCCAAAGAGAATTCCACATCACATCAGATACTCCATTGCTTAGCCCATAATTGCCAGTCATGTATTAGGTCAGTCATTTTCTTGTTAAAGTCAGACACTTGATTCTAAAAAGTTACAAGATCAGTTCAGAAATCATTGACGTTAAATAAATGCAGAGCTGAGGAAAGATTCCAGCATACAAATATCAGGTTATTAAACATTATTTTTTTCACAACTTGAATGTACCTTTGTTCACTTGTATTTTTATCTGTTTTAAAAAATTTAACCTAATAAAAGCACTCTAAAATTACTAGGATAGCTTCTTTTATTTTTATTTCTAGAAGCAGCATATTTCTGCAGAAACAGGATTATGCTCAGGAGGCAGAATTCTTTATATTTTGGTTGTGTTACAGGTCAAACACCATTTTGTTGAACTTACCCTGGTTGTAAGTTGTTCATGCATTTTTACTGTATTACATATTGCTTTAAAAAAAGAAGTATAGTTTTTGGCTGGTAATCCTTTTGTTAGAATAGATTTTGTTATTTTAAAGACCTATCTAAATAGTATTCAGTTCAGTTCAGTTGCTCAGTCATGTCCAACTCTTTTCGACCCCATGGACTGCAGCACACTAGGCTTCCCAGTCCATCACCAACTTTCGGAGCTTGCTCAAAGTCATGTCCGTTGAGTTAGTAATGCCATCCAACCATCTCGTCCTCTGTTGGCCCCTTCTCCTGCCTTCAGTCTTCTACAGTATCAGGATCTTTTCCAGTGAATCAGTTTTTCGCATCAGGTGGTCAAAGTATTGGAGCTTTACTTTGGGCATCAGTCCTTGCAGTGGATATTCAGGACTGATTCCCTTTAGGATTGACTGGTTTGATCTCCTTGCAGTCCAAGGGACTCTCAAGAGTGTTTTCCAACACCACACCTCGAAAGGATCAATTCTTTGGTGCTCAGCCTTCATTATGGTACAACTCTCACATCCATACATGACTACTGGAAAAACCATAACTTTGACTATACAGACCTTTGTTGGCAAAGTAATGTCTCTGCTTTTTAATTTGCTGCCTAGGTTTGTTACAGCTTTTCTTCTAGGGAGCAAGTATCTTTTAATTTCATGGCTACAGTAACTGTCCGCAGTGATTTTGGAGCCCAAGAAAATAAAATCCATTTAAAGATGGATTTCTGCTGCTTGCTTGCTCCTCTTCAAGGTAAAATATTCCCAGGCTGTTGTGTTTTTCTGTGAGTACTATTGGTGCTTGTTTTTCCCGTTTTCTTTCATGTTTCTTTCCAGTCTGTTTGGGTTCCACCCTACGAGGTTCAGTGTTTCCTCTTTGTATTAGCGTAATTATCAGTGTTGAATGTTATGCAGCATAACCACTTTTCCTGACCCTGTCATGTACCATTGCCATCTCTTAGTACATTTTCTCACTTAATTCTTAACTGAATGGCTTTTCTGTCCCTCATTCACTCATTCTCTGTTTGCTGAATATTACCTGCTAATATCACACACAGTCATAAGCACCCTCCACTTTTTCCCACTTCACCATCTATCTGTTACTGACCTGTACCTCCTTCTGAACTGTCTCATATTACTGTCATGTCAGTGGGTTATCATCTTTTGTAGCCCATCCCTTCCATTGTTCTCTTACTGCTTTCCTTTAGCTTAGACTTTTCCACTTGGTGTTTTTAATCCAACTAACCTCTCTTCCTTTCCCTTATGCCACTTGCCTGCTGACTGCTGCATGTCATCCCTCTTTTTGACTTGCATAGCTCAGTGCTGCCCAGGCTTTCAGCCCCATCTCCTCTTCCCTGAAATTGAAGTGGGCCCCAGGGGCATTTGTATAGTGACATCAGTGCTCTGGAGTGGGCTTGGCTGTATGAATGTGGAAATGGCAGTTCCTGTGCTCCTGCTCTGCTGACTGCATCCCAGGACAGTGAGCTAAAGCACTGTTCTTAACGAGGAGGATTTCTTCCAGGATCATGCCTCCAGTTCTTGGTGCTGAAGTACAGAAAACCTTGGGCCATACTCGTCTAGAATTTTTTTTTTTTT
>SJYA01000266.1:1386273-1417278 GCA_006410615.1 Neotragus moschatus
CTAAAATCTTTGTGATTGTTCATTTTGTTTGAAATTGCTGAAGTAAGTATTATAAATATTTTTGTTGTAATATTACTTTATCCTTAAAAAAAATCACATTGCTTTATGCTAAGTTCCTTCTGGAAGTAATGAAGTTGGGGCACACCTTGGATTTTTTAAGCATAAATAGCTTAAGTTTTTGTGTTTTTTTGCTTTTCTAACATCAAAGTTAGGCCTTATAGCATTAATTTTACCTATAGGCATCCATGCATGGTAGATGTTGTAAAGCATTGTCTCTGCATGTAAAATTCAGACTTGAAATATTTACAGTTGATGTTGATAACATACATCAGAGGATCAATTTCAGAGCATGTTGTTTTCAAAATCATTTATTGAGCCCTCATGCTTGGCCCTCTTTTAGAAATTGCAGTGGAATTAGAGGGAAAAACATAATCTGTTTACCTTATGAGATTTACACATCGATATGGTTCAATCAAAATGCAAGTAATATTAAGACAGATGTTTAAGGGCAGAAAACAGGGGCAGGATAAATTTTAAAAAGAAAGGAGAGAGCATACAACATTTTTGTTCTGTACTTGAAGATTGTAACTAATGGACCAAGTTTTACTTTACTGTACACAATTTCTGTGATTCTTGTAAATGATTGAACAAGCGGTATGTGTATGTATGCATGCATGCTCAGTCATTTCTGACTGAGACCCCATGGACTGTAGCTCGCCAGGCTCTTCTGTCCATGGAATTTTCCAGGCAAGGATACCAGAATGGGTTGCCATTCCCTTCTCCAGGCGATCTTCCCGACCCAGGATCGAACCCATGCCTCTTGCATCTCCTGAACTGGCAGGTGAATTCTTTACCACTGCTCCCCCTGGGAATCCCTAAAGAAGTGGTTCTTGACAACAATTATGAATGTTTAAAGGTGCAGATTTACACATCTTTCTCTAAATAACATGTACAGTAGTTCTGCTGTCTTAGAAAATACCAGAAATTTAGAAGGCCTAGAAATAGTTTATTTCCCCACTCAGGTTCAGCAGTAGCACATTACGTTATTTTGTGACATAAACCCTTTGACCTGTTCTTATATGGTGTTCTTTAGTTGAACACTTTAGTGCATATGTAGAAGTATACATTTTACAAAAGATATCACAAGCAAGCTTGAAATATAATTTTTTCATTTTCATCAGCTTTTATGAAATTTTTAATCACATTCTTAAATTGCTAGCGTTGCTTTTACCAATTAATTGATTAAGCTCTTCTTAAGTTGTTGAGTTCCTTATTAGTCTAGATCACACTAGAACAGCAGTAAGGAAACTTTTTGTAAAAGGCCAGATAGTAAATAGTTTAAGCTGTGTTGGCCAGTCAGTGTCACAGCTACTCAACTCTGCTATTGTAGCATAAAAATGATCAGATAATACATATGTAAACAAATGAACATGGCTGTGTTCAAATAGAATGTTATCTATAGACAATGAAATCTGAATTTCATGTAATTTTCACATCTCTCAAAATATTCTTCTTGATGTTTTTTCCTATTTAAAAATATAAAAACTCTTCTTAACTTGCAGAACATACAGAAAGATAGTGGGCTGAATTTGGCCTGTGGGCTGCAGATCCCTGCCTCAGACTCAGTGTCAGACCCCCAGTGTTATGACACGTATCATTTGAAACACATCCCAAAGAGAATTCCACATTACATCAGATACTCCATTGCTTAGCCCATAATTGCCAGTCATGTATTAGGTCAGTCATTTTCCTGTTAAAGTCAGACACTTGATTCTAAAAAGTTACAAGATCAGTTCAGAAATCATTGACGTTAAATAAATGCAGAGCTGAGGAAAGATTCCAGCATACAAATATCAGGTTATTAAACATTTTTTTCACAACTTGAATGTACCTTTGTTCACTTGTATTTTTATCTGTTTTAAAAAATTTAACCTAATAAAAGCACTCTAAAATTACTAGGATAGCTTCTTTTATTTTTATTTCTAGAAGCAGCATATTTCTGCAGAAACAGGATTATGCTCAGGAGGCAGAATTCTTTATATTTTGGTTGTGTTACAGGTCAAACACCATTTTGTTGAACTTACCCTGGTTGTAAGTTGTTCATGCATTTTTACTGTATTACATATTGCTTTAAAAAAAGAAGTATAGTTTTTGGCTGGTAATCCTTTTGTTAGAATAGATTTTGTTATTTTAAAGACCTATCTAAATAGTATTCAGTTCAGTTCAGTTGCTCAGTCATGTCCAACTCTTTTCGACCCCATGGACTGCAGCACACTAGGCTTCCCAGTCCATCACCAACTTTCGGAGCTTGCTCAAAGTCATGTCCGTTGAGTTAGTAATGCCATCCAACCATCTCGTCCTCTGTTGGCCCCTTCTCCTGCCTTCAGTCTTCTACAGTATCAGGATCTTTTCCAGTGAATCAGTTTTTCGCATCAGGTGGTCAAAGTATTGGAGCTTTACTTTGGGCATCAGTCCTTGCAGTGGATATTCAGGACTGATTCCCTTTAGGATTGACTGGTTTGATCTCCTTGCAGTCCAAGGGACTCTCAAGAGTGTTTTCCAACACCACACCTCGAAAGGATCAATTCTTTGGTGCTCAGCCTTCATTATGGTACAACTCTCACATCCATACATGACTACTGGAAAAACCATAACTTTGACTATACAGACCTTTGTTGGCAAAGTAATGTCTCTGCTTTTTAATTTGCTGCCTAGGTTTGTTACAGCTTTTCTTCTAGGGAGCAAGTATCTTTTAATTTCATGGCTACAGTAACTGTCCGCAGTGATTTTGGAGCCCAAGAAAATAAAATCCATTTAAAGATGGATTTCTGCTGCTTGCTTGCTCCTCTTCAAGGTAAAATATTCCCAGGCTGTTGTGTTTTTCTGTGAGTACTATTGGTGCTTGTTTTTCCCGTTTTCTTTCATGTTTCTTTCCAGTCTGTTTGGGTTCCACCCTACGAGGTTCAGTGTTTCCTCTTTGTATTAGCGTAATTATCAGTGTTGAATGTTATGCAGCATAACCACTTTTCCTGACCCTGTCATGTACCATTGCCATCTCTTAGTACATTTTCTCACTTAATTCTTAACTGAATGGCTTTTCTGTCCCTCATTCACTCATTCTCTGTTTGCTGAATATTACCTGCTAATATCACACACAGTCATAAGCACCCTCCACTTTTTCCCACTTCACCATCTATCTGTTACTGACCTGTACCTCCTTCTGAACTGTCTCATATTACTGTCATGTCAGTGGGTTATCATCTTTTGTAGCCCATCCCTTCCATTGTTCTCTTACTGCTTTCCTTTAGCTTAGACTTTTCCACTTGGTGTTTTTAATCCAACTAACCTCTCTTCCTTTCCCTTATGCCACTTGCCTGCTGACTGCTGCATGTCATCCCTCTTTTTGACTTGCATAGCTCAGTGCTGCCCAGGCTTTCAGCCCCATCTCCTCTTCCCTGAAATTGAAGTGGGCCCCAGGGGCATTTGTATAGTGACATCAGTGCTCTGGAGTGGGCTTGGCTGTATGAATGTGGAAATGGCAGTTCCTGTGCTCCTGCTCTGCTGACTGCATCCCAGGACAGTGAGCTAAAGCACTGTTCTTAACGAGGAGGATTTCTTCCAGGATCATGCCTCCAGTTCTTGGTGCTGAAGTACAGAAAACCTTGGGCCATACTCGTCTAGAATTTTTTTTTTTTTTCTGACCGAAGCTTTGTGAGATGTAACTGTGTCCCATGTCAAAAACTCATTTGTCTTAAAACATCATTGTGTTTCTCTGCCCACACTAAATTACAGACACACCTTTCTCTAGATTCTTTCTAGATTCTTTCTCTAGATTTCTCTAGTTTTTAGTGTGAAGAAAATAACTAGTTTACTTCCAGGAACCTGAGCTCTGCCTTGTAGATGATTGGTTGAATTCAGTATTCTGTAGTTGGACGTAGTCATGGATGATCAGAACTTAAGGAACCAGGGGAATTATTTAGCTTTTCTGTTTCTGCATTCTGGAAACTCAGGGCCTAGGCTAATGAATGCCAAGCTCTGTGTCAAATGAGTGAAAAATTTGAATTGGAACTTGAGTCTCCTGATCACAAGCTTTTGTTGAATCAAGTGCTTTTTCTAGTGCTGATTCAGATGTAATTTAAAAATGCCATATGAGATGATAACATTTTTTTTAAACATCCAAGACAGTGATTCATATCTCCCTAAAAGATCTCAGTATCAGTGACCTTTGACTCTCAGGTGTCCTGATTACTATAGAAAGTGCAGATATCAATCTAAAATGGTTTGCTTTACAAGCCTAGCAGTGAGATTCCATGGCCTGGTATATACAGGAGAGGCAGCTTACTAGGAAAAGAAGGACAGAAGATTAAGTGCCTGCAGCTGAGTGTACCAGCAGTTACCAGGTAGGCCACAAAAAGGACGTGTTTGGCTGTTACTCATTTTTGTTGTTCCTTTCCTTCTTGTAACTAAGAAGAACCACTCCCCCCTCCCCCACCCCGGTCAAAAGAGGTCATATTTTTAGACCTTAAAGTATGATTTTAACCAACCTGCCATTTTTAATCTGACTTTCTTGAAGCAGAGTGGGAATTCTTGCTACCACATATGCTTAGCAAATTTCTGTGGAATGAGGAATTACTTCCGGGTTCGCCAGAAAATTTTCAAAGTATTCCAACAAATCCAGTCCTGTTTTGGGCTAATGTCCAGCTTTGGGCTGCATTACAAGTAGGATGGCGAGTTGGGAGGATTTGGGGGGTGTGTCTGGGCCTGTGATTTTACGTGTATGTGTCTGCATACATACATAGGTGGAAGAATTGTAGTTGTGCTGCTCCTTCAGGATGGTATTCACCAGGCCCAGCAGCCTGTGAATGAACCATCTGTCTGTCTGTCTGCTGCGTTGCCATTTCCTGGAGAGATGGCCCTTCATCTTTGTCCTTCCGTGCTTAACACTCCAGGTTCCGAGACATTTCTGTCAGTGAATGTATCCAGGCGCTGCATTGGCATGACTTACCTTTTCCCTCCCAAGTGGAGGAAAGTGTTAGAGGTGACAGTCCTTACGATGTGCAGCTTCCCACAGCCAGTCTTATCCATAGGCCCTGGGGGAGCTTTAGGGGAAGGCTTAGTGATGCCTGTAGATTTTGGTTTAGGGATCCGTGTTGGAATTCTCTGCTTGCGTACCTCCTTGATCTTGAATTAAACAGAAAAACAGAAGGTAGTTAATAGTACAGTTGGTAGAGAAGCAGACATTGTTCAGGACATAGAGCCAGATTGGAGATTTTGGCTTTTTTGAAAATACTAGGTTCTGGGGACATATGTAGGTTCTAGGGACATATCCGGAGAAGGCAATGGCACCCCACTCCAGTACTCTTGCCTGGCAAATCCCATGGACGGAGGAGCCTGGTGGGCTGCAGTCCATGGGGTCGCTAAGAGTCAGGCACGACTGAGCGACTTCACTTTCACTTTTCACTTTCATGCATTGGAGAAGGAAATGGCAACCCCCTCCAGTGTTCTTGCCTGGAGAATCCCAGGGATGGGGGAGCCTGGTGGGCTGCCGTCTCTGGGATTGCACAGGGTCGGACACGACTGACACGACTTAGCAGCAGCAGCAGTAGGGACACATCAGATTAAGGATTGTCATGTTGAAGAAAAAAACTTCAGTTAAACAATTCACCAACATGAGTTAAGTGTGTGCTGTGTTGAAGGCTCTCAAATGTAGATAATGTTAGATACAAAGATAAATAGGTTATGTTTCTTGCTTTTTAACAATCATGGTATAGTGGTAGGTAAACAAGAGAAGTGTCCCAAATTCATCTCAAAATTTAATGAGATTTCCAGAGAAAGGTGAGTTTCAAATGAGGGGTCTAAGAGAGCCTCATTGAGAAAGTAACATTTGTCTTGGGCCTCCAAAGACTAGGGGCTTCCCTGATGGCTCAGAGGGTAAAATGTCTGCCATGCTGAAGAGGTGGGTTTGATCCCTGGGTTGGGAAGATTCCCTGGAGAAGGAAATGGCAACCCCAAATTTTCCATTTTGCCTGGAAAATTACATGGACAGAGGAGCCTGGTAGGCTACAGTCCATGGGGTTGCAAAAAGTTGGACATGACTGAGCAACTTCACTCACTCCAGAGACTAGTAGGATTTTTAACAGCAGAATGGGAGAGCATTCCAGAGTAAAGGAATACTTTGACAAAGTTCTTGAGATAGGAAATTGGATACAGTTGAGAAATAGAATGATTTTAAATTAGGTTGTGTTTGAGAAACAGAATGGGAATGTAGACTAGGGCTAGACAGGGGAAATTGTACGTGATTCTGTAGACTCTGTGTGTGTATGCGGGGTGGGGGTGGTGGTAGGGGAATAATAAGGACTTAGGCTGAGGGAAGACATATTGTGGAGATACAATTGAACTAATATTTGTCCACAGCATATAAAGGATGAGAGAGGAGTCACAGGTTGAATGATCTTGCCTGGGAAAGTAGGTTGTGGAGTGTGAAAGAGTAAAGCTTGATTTAGTTCATATTTGCTTAGAAATATACTCTTATTTACTTAGGGAAAATATCCTGGATTAAGAATTCGTGTTGGTAAAGAGATGGGAAAAAGGTCTCAGGTAACTGCAGTTCTCCCATTATAACTCACAGGGATGACGATGATGAAGACAACTTCCCCCATTTTGTTGCTGTGACCTCAAAAATAGAAATCTTTTAAAAATACATTGTCATTTTCATCATAGATTTCAAATAGTGTTCTTATGGAAACTCTTTTTGTGTTGTTTTTTATTCTGTAGAAATCTGTTTACACATTTTTATTATAGTGATAAAAGTACAGTAAAGTCCCATGGTCTCTTTATATAAACATTCACTTATTTTAAGTGCCCCCTAACTATTAATAGCAACCATATTTAGTTTTTCAAATAAATACTACACAGACTTGGCTAGAAAATATGAATCCTTCAATAAAGTATAAACTATATGAGGAATATGCTTTCTTTTGGTACATCCTTTTCTATGCCTAGGCACTAGGAGAGTTGTTAGGCTTTAGTGTTCTTACTGACATTTTTTCAAATACTTAATCCTAAGCATGGCAACCCACTCCAGTATTCTTGTCTGCAGAATCCCCATGGACAGAGGAGCCTGGTGGGCTACAGTTCATGGAGTCACAAAGAATTGGACATGACTGAGCACAGCACAGCAAGCATAGCAAATGAAATATTGATACTCTGATATCATTCTTCTGCCAGGAAATAATCACAGATGCAGGCAAGGCTCTTTGTTTTAGTATTGTTTATAACAATGAAAAATGGACATAGTTTAAGGCTGTAATAGTCAGTATAGAGTAAATGAATTACACTATAATCACATGAAAATATGATGCTGTCTTTAAATAATGATGCTTTTGAAGATATAGAGAACTGTTTACTGGAAATGTTAAAAGCAGGATTTAAAACTGTATACACACTTTAACTGTGTATATTTGAGGAGAAAATACACCAGTGAGGAGATCAAACCGGCCAATCCTAAAGAAAATCAACCCTGAATAGTCATTAGGAAGACTGATGGCTGAAGCTGAAGCACCAGTACTTTGGCCACCTGATGCGAAGAGCCAGCTCATTGGAAAAGACACTGATGCTGGGAAAGATTGAGGGCAATAGGAGAAGGGGATGACACAGGATGAGATGGTTGGATGGCATCACAGACTCAATGGACATTAGTCTGAGCAAACTCCAGGAGATAGGGAAGGACAGGAAAGCCTGGCAAGCTTCAGTCCCTGGGGTCGCAAAGAGTGAGACACAACTTAGTGACTGAACAACAACAAATCGGTGGTTAACTCTGGTTAGTGGAGTTATAGTGTTTTTTATTTTCCTTATATCTTCTCTATACACTACATTTTCTGTAATTAAGAAGTATATAATTCAAAAAAAGTACACTTAAGTTATATTAAAGGATAAAAAAGGAAAGAAATACTTAAGAGATCAAGACATTTCTGTGAACATCAACATATTGTGCAAACCATGAGTAAGCCAGCTGACCTTATAACCACAGCATTCATAATAGCTTTTACAAAATAGGTTTCAGTGATGTCCTTTAACTTTGTTAAGAATTAGATTGGTTGTCCTGTTTAGTGTACAAAAATCTGTGTTGGGATTCTACTTAAATTGTGGATTCCTGGGCCTTACCTCTGGAAACTGTAATTCATTTAAATGTCTATGGATGCACCAAGGAATCCGCATTTTAAATAAACTCTCAAGGTGATTTATCTGATACAGGGTGGTCAGCTTGACATACTTTGATAAACACTGCCATAGTTGAATCTCATTTAGATATAATCTTTAAGGTTTCTTTCTACCTAGAACTCTTGTCTGCTTGGGTGTGGAAGGTTTAGTACTGTAGAAGGCCAGTGTTTCATGGCCCAGTGGTCCTAGATGCTCATCAGAACCACCTGTGGGGCTTTTAAAGCACTGCAGATGCCCAGATCCCATCTCAAAATCTCCCGACTCAGATTGTCTAGGAATATGGAATGAGCACCACAGGTTAGTCAGAACTGAAATCTGTCCAATAAACTAATTGATATTGAAGACAGTATTTATAGGTCCTGTTTCTGGTGAGCTATACTGATACGTGTTTGTAAAGACAACATGGCTTGGAATAGTCATTGGTAGGGTCAGCTGTCTGAAAGTTACTGGGTTCCCATTGTTTCTACACCATTGATGCTGCAAGTTAACTTTGGTTTTCTTGATAACTCTTGATCTCACTTCATAGTTTTTACCTTTAGATGGCAGCAGAGGCTAGTTATATTATTATCAGGACAACTAAATAAATTTCATTCCCAAGTCTTAAAAAAAAAAAGCTATGGTTTTTTTGGTTTGTATACTTGGACATGTTTCAGTAAATGAGGTAGAGAGCTTTAAAATGTGTCATCTCTTGGATCATTTTTATAGAACACTATGTCAAATAGCTCCAAGAAAGCTTTACCCGAATTTGGAGAGCATATTGCAGGAGGAATCGATGCATATGGCTCTTTTAAGACCACACAGTGAATAAGAATTGGAGGTTCCTGGGTTTCATCAGAAAGCAGATGTCTTGGAGGAGATTAAGCAAGTTGCAAAGCTCATTCATAGAAGAAACGTCTGTGGTTTTTTTTTTTTTTTTTTTTTTAAATGTTTAACTCAGTTTAACATGGAGATTGGGGTTTGGAATGGATTACAAGTTTGAAAGATGCTGAGTTCAGTGAGGCAGAGGCCTCACTTATATTTAGGTAACAGTAGAAAGCAAAGGAGAATTTGTTAAGTTCTTAAAATGTTAGCTTGTTTAGCCTGTAGGTTCTTAAAAGAAACTGAGCTATCTATATGATTATGATTACAGCAAGTCATTAGATGGCAGTGAGCCTTAATGACCAAGAGAAGTACTGAAAGGTGAAAATGTTTTATTCAAAATCTCAGTTCTGCAATCCAATTTCTACTTGATCCTTGTGCTCCTACACACTATCCTGGAGGGCAAACACCAGAACAAAATTAGTTTCCTTGTATGAGGAAACTATCAGATCCTAGTTATACAGCTGGAATCAGGATGTTTCCTTTTCTCTAAATGAAATTAATTGTGTAAGTACTTTGAACTTTTTGGAGATGTATTGGCAACATATTGTGTAAGAAAGCTGTGTTCCCTCAGGAGTGTTCTTGACTCCAGGGACTGCAGGGCCCTCACTACACCTTTAACTCTAGAGGTTGAAAGGCTCAAGACTTCCAGAGATCTTGAGTGGTTTTCATCTGTGGTCACCGGGGTAGGCAAGGGAGGGGCAGATTCAGGGCTGCCTGATTCGCTTAGGGACTCAGCTGTGGAATGCTTGGTCAAGGCCCTGGTGTTATCAGAATGACAGTGTTTTGTATTTTTGTTTTTCTCTCTGTTTATGGGAAAGTACATAAGTAATGATGATGGATATGGTGATGAAAAGAAGGAAATGCTAAATTGAGAAAAAATGTCTTTGGAATATTATTGCCTTCTTTTGTCTTTTGTATTGTTTGGTAAATCACTGCTTTTTTTTTTTTTTTTNGTTCTTATGGAAACTCTTTTTGTGTTGTTTTTTATTCTGTAGAAATCTGTTTACACATTTTTATTATAGTGATAAAAGTACAGTAAAGTCCCATGGTCTCTTTATATAAACATTCACTTATTTTAAGTGCCCCCTAACTATTAATAGCAACCATATTTAGTTTTTCAAATAAATACTACACAGACTTGGCTAGAAAATATGAATCCTTCAATAAAGTATAAACTATATGAGGAATATGCTTTCTTTTGGTACATCCTTTTCTATGCCTAGGCACTAGGAGAGTTGTTAGGCTTTAGTGTTCTTACTGACATTTTTTCAAATACTTAATCCTAAGCATGGCAACCCACTCCAGTATTCTTGTCTGCAGAATCCCCATGGACAGAGGAGCCTGGTGGGCTACAGTTCATGGAGTCACAAAGAATTGGACATGACTGAGCACAGCACAGCAAGCATAGCAAATGAAATATTGATACTCTGATATCATTCTTCTGCCAGGAAATAATCACAGATGCAGGCAAGGCTCTTTGTTTTAGTATTGTTTATAACAATGAAAAATGGACATAGTTTAAGGCTGTAATAGTCAGTATAGAGTAAATGAATTACACTATAATCACATGAAAATATGATGCTGTCTTTAAATAATGATGCTTTTGAAGATATAGAGAACTGTTTACTGGAAATGTTAAAAGCAGGATTTAAAACTGTATACACACTTTAACTGTGTATATTTGAGGAGAAAATACACCAGTGAGGAGATCAAACCGGCCAATCCTAAAGAAAATCAACCCTGAATAGTCATTAGGAAGACTGATGGCTGAAGCTGAAGCACCAGTACTTTGGCCACCTGATGCGAAGAGCCAGCTCATTGGAAAAGACACTGATGCTGGGAAAGATTGAGGGCAATAGGAGAAGGGGATGACACAGGATGAGATGGTTGGATGGCATCACAGACTCAATGGACATTAGTCTGAGCAAACTCCAGGAGATAGGGAAGGACAGGAAAGCCTGGCAAGCTTCAGTCCCTGGGGTCGCAAAGAGTGAGACACAACTTAGTGACTGAACAACAACAAATCGGTGGTTAACTCTGGTTAGTGGAGTTATAGTGTTTTTTATTTTCCTTATATCTTCTCTATACACTACATTTTCTGTAATTAAGAAGTATATAATTCAAAAAAAGCACACTTAAGTTATATTAAAGGATAAAAAAGGAAAGAAATACTTAAGAGATCAAGACATTTCTGTGAACATCAACATATTGTGCAAACCATGAGTAAGCCAGCTGACCTTATAACCACAGCATTCATAATAGCTTTTACAAAATAGGTTTCAGTGATGTCCTTTAACTTTGTTAAGAATTAGATTGGTTGTCCTGTTTAGTGTACAAAAATCTGTGTTGGGATTCTACTTAAATTGTGGATTCCTGGGCCTTACCTCTGGAAACTGTAATTCATTTAAATGTCTATGGATGCACCAAGGAATCCGCATTTTAAATAAACTCTCAAGGTGATTTATCTGATACAGGGTGGTCAGCTTGACATACTTTGATAAACACTGCCATAGTTGAATCTCATTTAGATATAATCTTTAAGGTTTCTTTCTACCTAGAACTCTTGTCTGCTTGGGTGTGGAAGGTTTAGTACTGTAGAAGGCCAGTGTTTCATGGCCCAGTGGTCCTAGATGCTCATCAGAACCACCTGTGGGGCTTTTAAAGCACTGCAGATGCCCAGATCCCATCTCAAAATCTCCCGACTCAGATTGTCTAGGAATATGGAATGAGCACCACAGGTTAGTCAGAACTGAAATCTGTCCAATAAACTAATTGATATTGAAGACAGTATTTATAGGTCCTGTTTCTGGTGAGCTATACTGATACGTGTTTGTAAAGACAACATGGCTTGGAATAGTCATTGGTAGGGTCAGCTGTCTGAAAGTTACTGGGTTCCCATTGTTTCTACACCATTGATGCTGCAAGTTAACTTTGGTTTTCTTGATAACTCTTGATCTCACTTCATAGTTTTTACCTTTAGATGGCAGCAGAGGCTAGTTATATTATTATCAGGACAACTAAATAAATTTCATTCCCAAGTCTTAAAAAAAAAAAGCTATGGTTTTTTTGGTTTGTATACTTGGACATGTTTCAGTAAATGAGGTAGAGAGCTTTAAAATGTGTCATCTCTTGGATCATTTTTATAGAACACTATGTCAAATAGCTCCAAGAAAGCTTTACCCGAATTTGGAGAGCATATTGCAGGAGGAATCGATGCATATGGCTCTTTTAAGACCACACAGTGAATAAGAATTGGAGGTTCCTGGGTTTCATCAGAAAGCAGATGTCTTGGAGGAGATTAAGCAAGTTGCAAAGCTCATTCATAGAAGAAACGTCTGTGGTTTTTTTTTTTTTTTTTTTTTAAATGTTTAACTCAGTTTAACATGGAGATTGGGGTTTGGAATGGATTACAAGTTTGAAAGATGCTGAGTTCAGTGAGGCAGAGGCCTCACTTATATTTAGGTAACAGTAGAAAGCAAAGGAGAATTTGTTAAGTTCTTAAAATGTTAGCTTGTTTAGCCTGTAGGTTCTTAAAAGAAACTGAGCTATCTATATGATTATGATTACAGCAAGTCATTAGATGGCAGTGAGCCTTAATGACCAAGAGAAGTACTGAAAGGTGAAAATGTTTTATTCAAAATCTCAGTTCTGCAATCCAATTTCTACTTGATCCTTGTGCTCCTACACACTATCCTGGAGGGCAAACACCAGAACAAAATTAGTTTCCTTGTATGAGGAAACTATCAGATCCTAGTTATACAGCTGGAATCAGGATGTTTCCTTTTCTCTAAATGAAATTAATTGTGTAAGTACTTTGAACTTTTTGGAGATGTATTGGCAACATATTGTGTAAGAAAGCTGTGTTCCCTCAGGAGTGTTCTTGACTCCAGGGACTGCAGGGCCCTCACTACACCTTTAACTCTAGAGGTTGAAAGGCTCAAGACTTCCAGAGATCTTGAGTGGTTTTCATCTGTGGTCACCGGGGTAGGCAAGGGAGGGGCAGATTCAGGGCTGCCTGATTCGCTTAGGGACTCAGCTGTGGAATGCTTGGTCAAGGCCCTGGTGTTATCAGAATGACAGTGTTTTGTATTTTTGTTTTTCTCTCTGTTTATGGGAAAGTACATAAGTAATGATGATGGATATGGTGATGAAAAGAAGGAAATGCTAAATTGAGAAAAAATGTCTTTGGAATATTATTGCCTTCTTTTGTCTTTTGTATTGTTTGGTAAATCACTGCTTTTTTTTTTTTTTTTTTAAAGGAAACAACAGATAATGAATCTGGCAGATAGCCCAGAATTTCATATGCTGCTTTGGTGTTTTTCTCCTGATTTTCTCAGAACTTCCTCATTATACAATAAAACTTTGTCACTAAAATTTTAGTTTTATATGGCAAACGGTCCTTCAAAAGGAAACTCTGTAGTTTCATTAGCTTATTCCCACTAATGTCTTGTGAGAGAACGTTTGCTTTTAAATAGAACTGCAGTGCTGTGATTTATATTTAAGAGTTGTCCAGTTTCTGAGGTGAAGGCTAGAGGAAATTGATGCCTTCATTTTATAATGTAACATGGTTCGTGGTTGTACCTAGTCACCTCCCAATCTTTCTATGGTAATTACACCATGGGTAGTCCAAGAATAAGCATTGAAGTACAGTTTTCAAAAATCCTTCCTAACCTAGTTACTTCCATTTTTGTGTCCAGACACGTAGCATCCCATTTAGAAATAGAATGTTCACATATACTAACCTTGAACTGTTTTATTTATCCCCTTTCTTTTTATTCATCTGTCAGGTTTTTCACCTCAGCTTTTTTCTTTTTTCTTCTATTTTGGTACCCACTCCCGTCTTTCTCATTCCCTTACATATACCCACCTAACTTTTAAAAATCATTCTCCAGCTTATATTTTACAACAGCCTTGGGTTAGTGACTAGAGCACTGGCTGTGGAGCCAGGTAGACCTGGGTGGGTCTCGATTCTGATTCTGGCACCACTGTCTGTGTCTTCTTGATCAAGCCAGTCAGCCTGTGGCCGACCTTAGTTTCCTCATCTTGTAACCCTTAGGATCAGACTGCCTACTTGCAAGTTCCTTAGCGGATAGAGATACTGTGTAGGAAAGTCCCTGGCGCATCCAAAGTGCTAGTTGTTACTAATTGTCAACATTATTGTCTTTGCTTTTTTCTTTTTTTTCCTTTTCTTTTTTAATTGTCTTTTTCTTTATGTTTGTTCTTAAGGTACTCATTTCTTGATCATAACGATAACTTATCTTCTTTGGTATTTTACATTTCTTGTTTTTCTGCTTTATCTCTTGCTCTCCCATCTCTCCAGTTAATTCTTGGAAACATACTGCTAAGCATAGCAGTTGCAGCAGCTGACCAGGCAGTGCCAGTTAATGGGCTGTGTTTCTAACCACCTCTGGCCCAGAAAACCTTCACACATCCTTTTCTGTCCTCCTCCTACTTAGTCTACTCATTGTCTTTCTTTTTTAGAGTTTATTTGAAAACATATTCTGTCCTGTCTTTTCCTGTCTTTTAATTGTTCAAAAATGAAGCATTTATACCATCTATGAAGCCCTTTGACCCTGACATTCAGTGATTCTATGAAAACAACAAATGCAAGTCAACTGTGGCCCCCAGGTGTGTTGTTAGACCTGTGCACTTTTGCTGAGCTCCTATTACCAGCAGTATTTTAAGTCCTGGATAATGTAGTACAGTGGTTCTTAACTTTTATAAACCTAAGAATGAGCCAGGCAGCTTGTTAAGATGCAGATTCCTTGCATTGGATTTCACAGGTCTGGGGATGTGGAAATCTGTGGAGGACTTGGTAATTCTGATAAATGTGATCCGTGACTGCATTTTGAGAAATATTAATATGAGTGTTTCAAAAAATAAATGACAGATTATTCTTACTCAAGAGATTATAGGATTATAGTTTAAGAGGGGTGACAAAAGACTATAATGAGGCAAAATTAAGTGCTATAATAAAAGTACAAGCAGAATGGTTTGGAAACTCAGAGGAAAATTGAGAAAAATAAAGAATTTTCTGAAGGAATTGATACTTGAGGTAGGAGTAAGATTTCAGTAAAGGAACAAAGAGAGAAGAGCATTATTGTCCAAGGAACAGCAGGAGCAGAGGCATAGCGCTAGAAGACCTGTGGTGTGTGAGGAGATGGTCAGTGCAGCGTCCTGGTGAGGGCGCCCGTTATGTCTAGAGTTTCAGAGAGAGAGGAGGTGACAGGTGGAGGCCTGACTGAAAGTCTGGATTTGGGCGACCCAGTAATGTAAGTGCTAAATAAGTGCGGTTTTGAGGCGAGGAACTGGAGAATTGCCATGGTCAGGACAGGGTTGTAGAAAGATCATCAGCAACACAAGTGAGGGTTGTATTAGAGGTGTGGGGTTAAATCCAATAGTTTAACTATTTTACAGTAGCATCTGTTCTGAAGTCTGGTTTTGGGGAGTACCAGCACAGATAAGGAGAAGGCAATGGCACCCCACTCCAGTACTCTTGCCTGGAAAATCCCATGGATGGAGGAGCCTGGTAGGCTGCAGTCCATGGTGTCGCTATGAGTTGAACACGACTGAGCGACTTCACTTTCACTTTTCACTTTCATGCATTGGAGAAGGAAATGGCAGCCCATTCCAGTGTTCTTGCCTGGAGAATCCCAGGGACGGGGGAGCCTGGTGGGCTGCCGTCTATGGGGTCGCACAGAGTCAGACATGACTGAAGTGACTTAGCAGCAGCAGCAGCACAGATAAAAGAGAGATGGCAGAGGGAGAAATACCAGGGCAGAGTGGTCGGCTGGATCTAGGGGATGAGCAGAGAAGTGGAGAACAGGACTCAGATGTTGATCCTGGATGACAGGGAAGGTGGTGGAATACCACCAGAAGTGAGACAAAGCAATCCAGAGAGCAATCCAAGAGTGACAGAGCCCAGGGGTGTGGGCACATGCCAGGTTTGAAGTGCAGTCCCGCCTTCTATATGCAACTGTTTGGTAGGCATTGAAAACTTGGAGATGCTGCTTTGAGAATCATCATAGAAAAACTGCTGATACTATTCAAGTGGCTGAGGCAGCCTAGGGAGAAAATGTGATTCCCCCTCACCTGCCACTTTTTCCTTCTCCCAGCGTGGGTACTTCTGTATACTTTTCCCAAAGCCTGAGAGGTGAGTTTTATGCCCACATTCCCACTACAAGGCTGCCTGTCTTATTAACTGATAAGAGTGTAACTAGTTCTGAGAGTAGCCCTCTAAGGAGACTTTCTTTCCAGTACTTGAACAATGCACAGTGATTGAGCCGTTTTCCAGGCATTAATTGGCTCTCTGAGGGGAGGGAAACCCTGCCCCTCTCCTGTGGTTACCAGGCTGGCCCCTGGGCCATAATATTTGGGCTGAACAGATTACTTAAACTTGAAGTCTCTGAGGGAGTCTGCCAATCCTTAGCACAGGGGTGTTCAGTAACTACAGGATGGTCCCCCTATAGCACATTTCCTTCCTTATTGGCAGTCTGAGAACGCCTGGAATAGAGCCATAGTTGATAGGTCAGCCTAAGAAAATAGTACTAGTTGTCCATTGTTCTCCCTAGTTCTCTCATTGCACTTCTTGGAAGCTAAAATCAGCAACTCCAGCAGCATTTATATTTTCTAAAATTTTTGCAGTATATATGCATTATTATAATCAGAATAAAGTTTTATATAAAAAATTGTGCTGCTTGTGTCTGTCACTGTGAGAGAGATTGTCCTACTCAGAGTGATCCCTCCTACCCTGAAGGGACCCGTCAGGTGTTTAAATGTTTCTCATGTAATGGACTCTTTAGGGCTCTATTGCAGTTTTTAGTTAACTCCTCTTTCTATAAAATGATACTTCTCTGAGGCCTCAAAACTGTCTGGTATCAGTGAATTTAAGCAAGAACTCCATTAAAAGACAGAGAACAGAAAAGGAATAGCTCTTTTTTAAAAAAAAGAGAAGGGGAAAAAACCGTCCAACTGACTAAAAGGTAAAGGCTGCTAATTTGTTCTTGAGGAATTGCTTTGAGTGGCTGCATTGAAGCAGGTCATTATATGTACTTAATTGTTATGAGGGGCTTCCCTGGTAGCTCAGGCTTCCCTGGTGGCTCAGATGGTAAAGTGTCTGCCTGCAATGCAGGAGATCCAGGTTCATCTCTGAGTCAGGAAGGTCCTCTGGAGAGGGAAATGGCAACCAGCTCTAGTACTCTTGCCTGGAAAAGCCCAGGGACAGAGGAGCCTGGCAGGATACAGTCCATGGGGTTGCAAAAAGAGTCAGACACGTCTTAGCAACTAAACAGCAATTGTTGTGAGAGATAATTGGAGATCAGTTTGAAGATTTTTCTCTAAAATGACAATTTTATTTGTGATAACTCCCTAAGTTTATAGTTATTTAATTCTGTCTTGGAAGCAGAATTTAGAGACTGACAGGGTTGAACCCTGGGCTTCCTGTGTACCTCAATGGGTAAAGAATCTGCCTACATTGCAGGAGATGCTGGAGATGTGGGTTTGATTCCTGAGTCAGGAAGATCGCCTGGAGGAGGGCATGGCTGCTGACTCCAGTTTTCTTGCCTGGAGAATCCCATGGACAGAGGAGCCTGGCAGGCCACAGTCCACGAGGTCTCAAAGAGTCGGACACGACTGAAGCAACTGAGCATGCATGCACGCAAGGTTGAACCCTAACATTTCTCCCCCTGAGCTCAAAACATACGCAGTTCTTTTTTTGTAAAGTAACTTTGGGACCTTTCCTTGTAAGTCATGATGCTGCTTGAGAAATGGGAACCCTAAATTAGGGTATGCCATCCCAGGAAGATTTTCTAGGGTCTGCAAAGGCAGAAGTCTCACCACCTCTGGGCTAAGCTGGTGGTGCTTGTCTTTTTGATGACTAGACCTTGATCCCTAGATTGCCTTCTCCGGAGATTTTGGGTCAGGACTACCAGGACTGTCAGCGTAGCCACCTGCTTAAAAACTTTGATGTGTGTGGTTGTGATGTTGCTTCTGTGGATCATTGTCATTCATTTCTGATGCTTTTCACTCCAGCCACCTCTGAGGAGATCAGATACCTCTGTTCTTCACAGACTGATAGCCTGTCCAAACTCATTCTTCACTCCTGGAGTTTGTGCCTTTGCTTACAGACTCCTGTTTTAGGATAGAGTGGGCTTAGACTGCAGCTTTAATGGTCCCTGGCAACTTGTATCTCTCCTTGGTCTTGCTTTCTCGCATCTTCTATCCACAGCATCATCCCCAGTCAGCCTTCCCCATCCCTGCCCATTGGTGTGGGGCTTCGCCTCTCACCTTCGTTATCTCTTAACAGTGGTCTGCAGATGGGAGGAGCTGTAAGAGGAGGCAGATTGCTGCTCTCGTCTGTAGTGATCTTGGAAGGCTTCAGGAGAGGTCAGGCTCGAGCCAGACCTTTCGCTGTAGATCACTAGATTAGAGCCCAGAATTCTCTCCAGGTAGAGCAGTGGGGAGGAGGCAGGGAAAAGCCCCGTGTGTGTATGTAGCGGTGTTCCCAGTGTTCTGGCTGAAGTGGCAGACTGTGAGGCATAGCACAAGCAGCTAATGTTAGGTGCCCTGTCTGTGTTCTGAACAGGATTAGATATGATTTATTATGCTTCATCTCTAAAATTGTGATGATATCCACTTTTACAGGGTTATTACGAAATAAAATAACAATGTGTAAAGCATTAGTTTTCTCTGATCTCACTACCCAGAGAACTTCTTTGAGGACAGGTTGCCCCTAGCATGGTAGTCAAGGACCTTCAGGTTCTGACAATACTGTGCCCTGTACATCTTGTTGTTTAGTCGCTTAGTCGTGTCTGACTCTTTGTGACCACTCCCCAGCCGTGTCAACATCAGCCACACTGCATCACTCACTGTTCCGCAAATGCTGGTTTTCTGCTCTCCTGCCTGCCCTCGCACCTCTGCTCTGAGATCCTCCTGGAATCTCTATCCCAGTTTTCCTTCTCTCTCAGACAGCTACCTCTCCTCCAGTCAGATCCTATCTGTGTCTGAAACCTGACCCCTGAACCCTGTCGGGGTAATCTACTCCTCCTCCAAAGGCCTGTAGAACTTGCTATCTATAGAATTCCTTTTCTGTATTATGCTCTTAATTACCTTTTAAGGTAGTTCTCAACTCTTGCCTTAGATTCTAAGTCTTATCACCTGCATAGCTGTCTTGCACAGCAATGAGTAAATATTAGGTGTTTCATAAATGTTTGTGGGTTCACTCTTGTAAGTGATTTGTTGAGGAATGAATGGTGCTTGTATCCTCATAGAAGACATAGAATCCCTTGTGGTGATTCTGTATTATAAGCTAATACAAATGGGATTGAAACTCCTCACAGAAGACTTTAGAAAGTTCTAAACCGTAAAGGGTTATTTCTTAAGTTCTTGGGATTCCTGCTGAAACCCACCTTTCCCCATTTTGCCAACCAAAGCAAAGTTGGTTGGTTGTCTAGACTTCTATTTCTTCCAAAGGCATGTGAAGAATGGAAAGCTCATCTGAAAATACTGGTTTGTAGTATGGTATCTTTGAAAGAGACAAAGGTAAAATGTATTAACACAAATAAAAACATTCAAATATGCATGTGCTCCAGGCCTATCTATCAAATTAGTAGAAACAGGCCTTATGCAATGAAACTCCTCAGCATAGGTTTTTAAAGTTGCCTTGAGGTTTATTTTAGTCTGGTTCAAGAGTCTTATCTCTGTATATCAGATATAGGAAGCTCTTGAAGGACAGTAGATCTTTCTCCTTAGTATCCACCCCGTTCAGTTTATCACTATCAGTGGATCGATCCGTTGTGTCCATTGTGGTTCTTTGAAGAGGAGACACTAATGCTGAGATGCTGTGCATGTCACTGAGACAGGGGTGCTATGTCAGTAAACCTACTCCACCCTTCCAGAGGCCTAAAGAATGGCAGAGAGTGAGACAGCCTTTGTAGGTCTGTAGGGCCTATTGTTGATTATTCAGAGATGACTAGCCTTTGAAAAAGAAACAAAACTGATAAGCAAAAAAAAAAAGGGGGGGGTCTGTTTTAGGTAACCTCACAAAAATATCATACAGAACCATTTGGCTATGTGGGAAAACGGAACTCACTAAAATAAAACTTTCAGGCTTTCAAAAAAAATTATCTCACATAACTCGATAAATTTTATTTCTCTTGACCAATAATTTTGTGACAAAAATAAATTTTAAAATGAGGCCACAAGAGGATTATCTTGCTGACTGCAGTGCTAAAGGTTATCCCAGATTAAATTTTTATGGCACTATTCTAAGTGTTGTAAGACCTGGTGTCCTGATAGAATATTGACAGATTTGTATGTGTTGCCATGTGAACAGCCTTAATTTATTAAGGTACTTAGATTTTAAGGTACTTAGAAGTGTGTTGGCTGGTTAACTTGCTCTACTCCCTAAGGATTCTTTATCCTATAGCCTTGCCTTTGGGGGGTACCTGCTCTGACTGCACAGTAGAAGGATCCACCAGTTGCAAAGGAAAGGACTTGGAACTTAATCTAAATGAAAATGAGTTTTAAGGTTTGTGGATTTTATTGAACCACTTATCTTCCTTATTCATTCTTGGATTTGCTTCACTGTGGCCTAAGGTGAATGGAGTCCTTTGTTTTGGCTCATCCAAACTGCTCTCTTTAATGTATATTCTGGACCATTCCCAAGAAATGCTGTAGGGTTATGTTGAGGCCCAGGGACCTGAAGGTGAAACAGAGCTTGTAGTTGTCAGACAGCCTGCTACTGCTCAAAGATTCAGACATCTATGTTTTGCTACTGTTGTAAAACTGGGAACCTTCCCACCTTATAAGATGGCAGTTTTTATTGAGCTTTTCTTTTGAATAAAAAGAAAACCTGGAGAATAAGCCATCTGTTTGTCGTGGCAGCCACTAGAGGGTAGAATAGTCACACTTCCTGAAACAGGTGTAATTCATTCTGATAGAGCAAGACTAGAGTCAGAACATATTTGCTAGTGTTTATCAATATATCAATAGAGCTGTCTAAAACAATAGAATTCCTTCTTTGTGTGTGTGTGTGCTGAGTGGCTTTAGTCATATCCAACTCTTTGCAGCGCTATGGACTGTAGCCACCAGGCTCCTCTGGAGTGGGTTGCCTCACTCTCCTCCAGGGGATCTTCTTGACCCAAGGATTGGACCTGTGTCTCTTATGTCTCCTGCATTGGCAGGTGGGTTCTTTACCATCAGTGCTGCCTGGGAAGCCCAATTCCTTCTTTAGGTACATAGTAAGCAGCAGAGGAACTTGTTAAAAAATGCAGCTTGCTGCGCCCTTCCCTCAGAGACTGGGACTTGATAGCCCTGGGTGGGACATCAGGGGATTTTCATAATGTGTTTTGAATTTTACTTTGAGAAATGTAGATCCTATTATTTTGGGCATGCATTATTGCCTAATTATTTTTTCTCTTAGGATTGCAAAGCAAAATGATTATCTGAAGGAAAAGACAATATCAGAAGCCAAAATGTAGGGAAGCTAGAGTGTCATTAAAGCTCTCACCCTGCCTTTGTCTAACAAGTTTCAGAGGAGACTCACTTGGTAAAGATTAAGAATCAAAACAGCTGTGAAAAATATGTTTTTGTATGGAGTTATATTTTAGTCAATAAAGATCACAGAATCCTTATACAAGTCTAAAAATTTTAAATTAAATACCCCTTTTATGGTCATCTCACAGTACTGCCTAGTTTATCCTTTGCCTAATGTCTTGGCATTCTGAAATGTAGTTGTAGAAACTCTCTAAGCGCTAATAGAATTTATATAATCCTGTCATCATCTTAACACATAAAGAGACTTTCCTTTGTATGTAAAGATCCAGTTGTTGTAATGTACAATGTCCTTCTTGTAAGGATGACTCAGAGAGCAGTGGCCTCTTTGGGAAAGCGTTGCAAATGGTCTTAAAAGGCAAGAAGAATGTCATTAAAATAAAATAAAATGTCATAAAATAAAGTCATTCAAAACTGTGATAGAACGCTGCAGCTCAAAAAAGTTAAAAGGATCAGGGACTGAGTAAAATGAATCTTGGTTGTGAAGCTAGGACCTCAGATGAAATGAAAGGAAGATATTTTTTCAGATGTTTACAGAAACAGTCATGTCTCCTATGAGCCTCTCAAGGGCCTTCTTTTCTTTAAGAACACAACCCTCCACTTCCACATATCTCATATGAAGATTTTCCAGTGACATTTCCTCTCTCCTTCCTAGTTTTCAGGATTCGTCTGTGATTTTATGTGCAATAAAAAGAGAGTCCTGGAACCCCACGTACACATATGCACACACAAGCACACAGAGTTATAAAGAATTATTTTTGAAATTAAAGGCCAAAAATCTAGTCTATGTCATTCTTTGTATGATTTTAAGGAAAATAAACTTTTTTTTTAAGAGATGATGCTCTCTTTACCATAAACTTTGATTAGTAGCACTTTTAGTAATCTATATATGTTATTAATACAACAGTGTTCATAAATTTTGACATGGATATGAATTGTTACACTGAAGTAGTCCTAGTAGAGGAACTTCTAAAAGAGGCTGAGTTCCTTGAAAGTCCAGTAGATTTCCAATAATGTTAATTACTTGGGAAGCCTATTTGTAGTTAATGTCTGGAGCAGGATGATGAAAATGAGGATTTGTGCATTATAATCATAGAGCACAGGACTTGGGGTATTAACTTTATTATATGAAATTGCTTGGCTCACATAAGATAAGAAATTGAATCCTTACAAAATAGTTCAACTAATGAACAGTCCAGAACCTCTCAAACTCTTAGTTACAAGTGTGCTAAAAATGGGTCTTTTCCTCAGTACGTGGGGCAGCCAGGAATAACCTGGGGTGACAGGGGTCCCTCAGCTCATCACCGCTGCCTCTTTATCCATCCGGTGTGTTTTCTGTTTGTGTCATTATGTGACATAAGTGGGGAAATGCTGGGAAGACTTTGTATTTTAATTCTTTCTAGTTTCTGTTTATTATTGATTATAAACTGTTTCTGTTTTTTATTAGTTGATCACTATTCACCAAAACTTTATATATACTCTTTTGATTATCATCTTAAAAGATATCCCATGTAGCAACATTTATCAGTGTCTACTTTAAAAGATATAAAATAACAGTTGTAGTTTCTTCTAAAGTTCTAATTCAAGGTAACTTAAAAACAGTTTTGGAAAACATTTAGACTGTCATGTATTTTGTAATACAGTTGGGTCACTGCCAATTCCCATGATAAATGTGCTTAAACAGAAGCTTTCTCATTCATCACTAACCTCAGTTTTCGTCCAAATTTATTTAATGATGATGCAAGCCCACAGCGTTGGTGTTGCAGTTCATCACCATGGAAGTGTTTCTGTCAACAAATCCTTGCTTTGCTATCATGAAATTGATTTTTCAGGGAAAGGAGGATAATTGTGAAAGATGGCTTTTACTTCTAAAGATCTTCACAGTTGTCCTGGGTGTCTAAATGAATTGTGTTTAAAATCAATAACTGGCAATAAAATTGACCACACTAAATTAACAGTTATAAGGTTGGAAAAGGGAAAATGGCAGTGAGCTACTTTGTCTGAAATCATGTTTTTGGAATGTGGCTTGGGGACCAGGTTTGTAATATGAAATGTTCCTCTGAAAGCTGTTGTTCTCTGCTACAGAGGTACAGGTTATGCTGACAGTCCCAGTATCAGAATTCCTAGGATGCTTTTTTTTCTTTAAGAATTACTGAGTTTTTCTCATCTACCTTGAAAATCACATAACAATAATCACAGAAGAAACTTCCTCAACTAACATATGGTATTTTAAAAAATATGCCTTTTCAATAACTTATGTTTGTAACTATCTTTGCTTCTTATTTGCTTGTTGGGAGTTTAAAAAAAAAACTCAACAACCTACAATCAAGCTTAAGCTTCTGAATGTAGACCACTAACAAGCAAGGTAGGAAGCAGCTACCTTAAGTAATTCAAACTATTCTGGGAGCCAAATAGGAGAAAAGAACAATGATGACATTTTTGGTTCGAAGCAGAGTGTTCAAGAGCATATGTTTTAGTGGCTGATTCTAGCATATGTTTTAGTGACTGTTTAGATGTAGACAGACATTTTAAGGGGATTTTTAATGTATGGTAGAAACACAGTCAATTCTTGATTGTCAAGGTAACTTGTCTTTCCAAATGTGCTTTTTCTGGCTTCCTAACACACTTCTTACTTTCACCTGACATGCCTCAGCTCATACATGCTCACAAAAGCAAATTAATATTATTTTATTCAGCAATTATGAGTAAACATTTTATTAAGTTCCTAAATTCCTAATATGTGCTAAATACGGTGCTGGGCACTAGGGATATTAGGATACATCTCAAGCGTGAAGTCAAGTTTGCTCCTGTGAGATCTTGTAGTTCACCTTGAAATCAAAGAGCCATAAAATTTTATTTATTTCAACTACTTCCTTCTCTAATACGTGATCAGAAGTTGACTATCAATGGAAAATAGATCCCGTTTGTTTTTAATGAAGAATTAATAGACATTATGGACAGGAAATAAAATTCTATTATACATGCAAAAAAAAAAAAAAAGACAAAGAATGACCAAAAGAAAATTCAGCAAGCAATGGTAAAAATAACAAATTATTTACTGCTTTATAATGTTAAAGTATTTCACCGAGACAAGTTGCAGTCAAATTAATGTGAGTTATGGAAAATGAAATACATAAAGATGTATTTAAACAAGTGCAGACTAAATATTTTCCATACAGGGTATGTAAATGAAAAGATATACAGTAAGTGCACACTTGATATGACTATGCAGGCAACACTTAGTTAGTTTCAGATACTCTTGGACAGTTCATGCATAAACCTTCCCAAAGTACAAGTTCGGTCAGTCTTTGGGGGGATGTGGAGGGATAATTAAAAAGGACTGAGTTCCTTGCAATAATATCAGTATAAACCGGATAAGGAAGGGTCGTCAGTTATATATATTACTTACTGTAATTTGTGATTGTCGAGGAAGAGGTGTGGCTGTTGGTGTGATAGTAATACTGCTGGTGACTTTATTGGTTGTTTTGTTTAGTGCCCCATTAGTTAAGCCTTGAGTTCTGTTATCCTGCAGTGGTGTTGAAGGGCTGGCAGGTCTCACGGGGCTGGCTACAGCTTGCATGTAAGGACTTCCTAAGTGAATGTGGATTTTATTATCCTCAGTAGTTATCACACTTGAACTGTTACTGTTTGAACGTTGAAACTGCCATGATGACTGCCGGTCAGGGGAGACTCTGAAAATTGCGTGCTTGGCACTGATTTCTATCGGCTCGGGAGAGCGTCCCTGCTCAGGGGAGCTAGCTGAACCAGTAACAGCCAAAACCTGAATAGGTGACATTGTCCTTTCTGGAGTTATGGAACCACAGGACTCTGGGGTCTGTGCCCTGGCAAAGGTTGCCATGGTAATTGGGGACATGCCTTGCTCTAAATTCATCAGGCCTTCAGCAGAGGTTTTTGATTTCACTGGTGTTATGGAGGCATTTTGGAGGATGGTGATCCTTTGCTTTGGGGTGCCACAGTTCGGTATCACTGCAGTGCTTGTGTAAGAGTGAGGACTCTCTGTGGTCGGACTTGTGATTTCAAGAGTGGCTGTGTTTTGGACATGGTCTGGAGTAACCTTTATATGAAGTGGTTGCCCAGGTGTGTGGCTTAGGACTAAATCTCCGGGTTGCATGAAGTTGCCATTGGGTTTAGTCTGTATTTTGCCATTCTGAGGGTGGCCCTCCTTGGACTTCATCCAAGGAATCCAGAGCTTCCTGTTAATGGGACAGGGAGTAGATGAGTTGCATTTGAAGGAAAGCACAGACTCCTCATCATTTGGGTCCTCAACCTGGTCCTCACTCTCCTCATATAACTGACCATTGATGACTGCTCGTTCCAGAGGAATGAGACTCTTATAATCAGGTGGTTCATTGTCTACTGCTTCTGTTTGAACTTCTTTTGAAAATACTTGAGGGTCAGAGATTCTTCTTCCATTGAGATTGGGCCGGAGGCTCTTACTGAAGTGGCGATACCGCTCTAACTCTTTAGTGAGGTTTTCAATCTCTCTTCCTAAATCTCTGTTCCTGTTCTCCTGTTGATTGAGTTTCTTTTGCAGAACTGAATGATCTCCCTGGAGGTGACATATCAGGTCCTCAGTTGCCATGTATTCATGAATTTTCTCTTTCAGTGCATCCACTTCTCTTGAGAGGTGACCTGACTTAGCTTCTTCTTCTTGAAGCCTTTTGAAAAGCCACTGTTCATGGCTGGACTCTGTCTTTTCTGCTAACTTGTACTTGGCAAGTTCCATTTTAACATGCTCCAGCTCTTCAGATAAGAACTGAGCTTTGTCGCGTTCGTTAGCATACCTTCGTTCCAGCGTCTCGTACTCATCTTCAGTTTTCATGAGGTCATCCTCGATGGCTTTCATATCCTTTAACCTCAGTTTCAGTCTCTCCACTTCTTGAGAAAGCTCTTTAATCTTATTGTTCTCTTGGTGTAATGCTGTTGTGGATTTACCAGAATCTTGATTTAATGTGTTTTTTAGGAAATCTTTCTCAATTGCTTCCAGGGACTGAAGCCTATTTTTCAACACATTAACCTTGGACAGGAGATCATTTCCTTTCTCTTCCTCTGCTTTCAGTTTGTTTTTTAGATCATCTCTCTCTTTGGTTACACTGTGCATTTTTTCTTCCACATCAGTTTTGGACTTCAGTGCCCTTTTAGTTTCCTCAATTAACTTCTCCGTAACTGTTGTCACTTTCTTTTGCTCCACTTGAAGCTGAGAAGCAGCAGCTTGTAACTTATCTTCAGTTTGCTTTAATTTTTCACTCATTGTTTTCCGTTCATCTACCAGCATCACAGTTAATGTTTTCAATTTAGTTAAATCCTCTTTTAAGGTGAATTCTGTCTTTTCCAGACGACTTTCAATGGCTTCTAGCTCTTTGATCCTTATCTTTAAACTCTCTAGTTCCTGAGACAGTTGCTTTGTGGTCGTCCTTTCTTTTTCTAAATTGCATTTCAGCGAGTAGCATTCTTGTTTGCTTTTGCTGAAAGCGTCTTCTAACTTTTCCAGAGCCATAATCCTCTTATTGAGTTTCTCAACCTCAAGTTTGAAGTCTTTACCCTGTGATGCTTCCTGTTCTAGCCTCCTATTGAGATCTCTGCACTGCTCCTCCATTTTTATGAGCTCTTCATCCTTCCCTTCCATTTCGAGCACACGTTTCCTGAGCTCCTCCACCTCAGTCATGATACCAGAGTTTCCATATTCTCCCTTGTTAATTTTTTCTTTTATATCTTGCAGCTCTTCCTCGGCTTTTCGTAAAGACCTGTTTGTCTCTTCTAACTCATCAATTTGCCGGCTGAGTGCTGCCAGCTTTTGTCGGAGCTGGCGATTTTGGCTGTCCTCATTGGTGAGCTTCGCCATAATTGTTTCTTGGTTCTGGTGAAATTTTGTGGTCTGCGTTTGCAGTTCGTTCTCTAGTCTGGTTGCCTTCTGTTCTTCTTCCTGAGCTCTGGCTTCAGCAAGGGCTAGTTTAGCATGTGTTTCCTTTGCACTTGTGGTTAGGTCCTGGATTTTCTGTCTTTGAAGGGCAAGTTGTGCCGTCAGCCTTTGTTGTTCGTCCACCACCATCAAAGCAAAAGACTTCAGTTTGGTCAGCTCCTCTTTCAGGGCGGTGACCCTCTTCTCTTTTTCTTGCTCCTTCTTCTCCTGGGACTCAGTTTCTTGGTCAATCAGCCTTTTTAATCTGAAAAATACAAGAGTGCATTCTGTTTTGTAACTGGTACTTTAGTAACTTATGGGCTGTGAGTAAACATGTATGTAATTTAGACAGTATCAACTCATACAGTAATGGAAAGGAGTTCCTGAATTTGATGGAGGTGGGGAATCTTGCTTTTTTTTTTTTTCACTTCCTTCTTTCTTCCCACCCCTCATTGATTGTTAACAGTTTTAGTTCACCAGGAACCTTAGTGAAAGAGTAAGGACAAGAATGTTTGGTTTAAATTGCTTGTGTAACATATAATCAATAGACATTGTAGCCTGAAGGTTGTAAAAACAAGCGCAAGCTTGAGACTCACTTGGACCAAGCTTCAAGACTGGCCCTACTCTTACCAACTAATTAACCTGGGCAGTTATTTAACATCCCCTGGGCTTCAGTTTCTCCTATGAGAACTGGAGGTGATAACTTTATTATTCAGGGGCCTTCTGTGAAAACTAAATGAGATAATTCATCTAAGATTCTCACAGTGCTGACCCATAAGCATTTGAGAAGTTTTGTTGCTGTTGATCTGTTTTATTAATGTGGTTATTATTGTATTTATCAAATGATTTGCTTGAAACATTATAATATGTGATTACTAATGTTTGATCAGCTTCCTTATTTTCTTAGTTGAGATTAAATTTATTCACACTGCTTATAAGTTAGGCACTTTACTAATGGACCTATTTGCCAGTTTAAACTTGGTTTACACTAGCCTGACATTGTGTCAGAAATGCACATCTATCTTTATTCCTACAGTGGATGGTAGTTGAATGAGAGGAACTGACAAGTACCTGAAGGGGTTTAGAGTTTTCATAATATATGGGAAGAGCATGGGATTTTATACAAAAGAGCTTTGTGAGCATCAGATATTAGAAATGATGGAGGAAAAACTCTTATCAGGAACCCATTTGAATCATGAGTCCTTTAAATGATGACTTTGTTAACATGTTATTTTTTTTCTTTATGTTTTAAATTTGTCAACAAAACATGGAAGACATATTGCATGCAGTATAAACTCTCTCTTCCACACACTTTTTCCCTCAGTATTGAGGTCACAGTTTTAAATTTGTGGCACTCCTAATTACACTGGGAATGGGCTGATTACAGAGGATGTAATTACAGCTTTGCAGTATTGTTATACAGAAGCTAAAACAGGATGGAATCCCTGAAGAATTTAACTGAAGAGCTTGTCATGGGTGAAGAGTTGTAAATATTTGTTTTCTTGATCAAGCACAGAGAGTTTTAGCCTATCTTGTCTACTAGGAATGAGTTAATTATACAATGCAAGTCTTTAATCCTTGCCACAAAACTTTCTTTTTAAAATTGTTTAAGTATGTGAGAGGACATTGTACAGGGAAATTAACTTGGGGTATTCTTGGAAATAGAGTCCTTTTTGAGATTCAAGTCTGCTCTTCTGTAATTACACTACACAAGAGGCAATGTGTTTAAAATAATTGTATGATGTAAGAACTTTCAAACTTTTCTATGGGGAGGATCCACTTTTAGTTTTTCCTGTTTTGAGAACCTGACTGGCTGGCCCCAGGGTTGTGGCCTGTGCACTTCTGAGGAAGCTGGGGTGGGTTGATGATCTAATCCACACTCTTGGCAGGCTTGCCCAGGGCCTCTGGCCCTGCCCCGTTCCCATTTGATACACATGGGAACCTGAGAAGAGAAACACAGTGGCTCCCTCCTGAAAGGCAGTGGCAGAGTCCATGGTAAACTGTGCCGGGGGTGAAGTCGTTACAGAAACTGGCGAAGTGCTTCTTCCTTCCACATAAGCATTAGGATGGTATTTAACAATACTGCAGTGAAATCTTTTCCCCTCTCTACATCACAGTTCTTAGAATTTTATTAGAGAATAGTTTCACAAAAGCTTTTCAGGATTTCTTTTCAGCTTATTAAACAATGCCATGTGCTGTTTCATTTTCATGAGAAGAAGGTATGTTTTCTTAGGATATGAGGAAGGGAAGATTGTTTGGAGTATGATGAAAAGAGCATTAAAATTGAATGGTCATCAGTGGATCCTGGCATTTCCAAAACTGGCAAAAAAAGAGTTTAAAGATGTTTCAATTGTTTCCACTGTGTTCAGTGTTTTTTTGGAGCAAGCATGATGCATCTTTTTCAGCATGGTGCAAGTTCATTTAGCTTTTTCTGTAGTTTCTGAAAATTGGCTGGTATCCCCATCTGTTTCCAAGCTCCACTATACACGGTTAGACGTGTAAAAGTGACAATTTGAATACATATGCCTCAGCATTTCCTTACTACTTGTTTCTTAACAACCTGCTATTTCCCTGGGCCAGTCCCATGAGCACACCTTAGGTAGTCTGGTAAAGCCTTTCAGGGAAGAAGATAGGAATTTATATGCAAAAAGAGTTACACCCCCAACCATCAACCAGTAGAAACCATCATAGGAAGGAGGCCTTGATGGATCAATCCCAGGGCTAGTTGGGTGCTTGTTACACATTGTGCTATAACACATTGCAGGGATGTGTATATATGTGTGAGAGAGACAGAAACAGAAAGACAGAGACACCAGTCATGCTACCGAATTGGAATCAGCTTTTCTGATGGTGAATGGGTTTTTCCTAAATCATTTCACTATTTCTTGCCAGAAACATTTTGAAGGATAAAGTTTGAGCTTTATAGTCTTGAAGAAAGGTGTTTTTTTGGAATGTTAGCTAGTCTTACAAGATTTCAAGCTGCAAGCCCGACCTGTTGTGTGTAGTGCCCTAAACAAGAAAGCTATTGACTGCATGTTAGTCATTTCAGGTTCACAATCACTTATCTAAAACTTTTGAAGCCAAATGTTTCCAAAATTCTAGAGTTTTCCAATTTTAGAAAGGCAGTAAGGATAGCAAGAAGAGATAAGAAAGCTTTCCTCAGCAATCAGTGCAAAGAAATAGAGGAAAACAACAGAATGGGAAAGACTAGAGATCTCTTCAAGAGAATTAGAGACACCAAGGGAACATTTCATGCAAAGATGGGCTTGATAAAGGACAGAAATGGTATGAACCTAACATAAGCAGAAGATACTAAGAAGAGGTGGCAAGAATACATAGAAGAACTATATAAAAAAGATCTTCACGACCCAGATAATCACGATGGTGTGATCACTCACCTAGAGCAAGACATCCTGGAATGTGAAGTCAAGTGGGCCTTAGAAAGCATTACT
>SJYA01000266.1:1417802-1458628 GCA_006410615.1 Neotragus moschatus
GCAGAAAGTGAAGAGGAACTAAAAAGCCTCTTGATGAAAGTGAAAGTAGAGAGTGAAAAAGTTGGCTAAAGCTCAACATTCAGAAAACAAAGATCATGGCATCTGGTCCCATCACTTCATGGGAAACAAATGGGGAAACAGTGGAAACAGTCTCAGATTTTATTTTGGGGGGCTCCAAAATCACTGCAGATGGTGATTGCAGCCATGAAATGAAAAGACGCTTACTCCTTGGAAGAAAAGTTGTGACCAACCTAGATAGCATATTGAAAAGCAGAGACATTACTTTGCCAACAAAGGCCCATCTAGTCAAGGCTATGGTTTTTCCAGTGGTCATGTATGGATGTGAAAGTTGGACTGTGAAGAAAGCTGAGTGCTGAAGAATTGATGTTTTTGAGCTATGGTGTTGGAGAAGACTGTTGAGAGTCCTTTGGACTGCAAGGAGAGCCAACCAGTCCACTCTGAAGGAGATTAGCCCTAGGATTTGTTTGGAAGGAATGATGCTAAAGCTGAAACTCCAGTACTTTGGCCACCTTATGCGAAGAGTTGACTCACTGGAAAAGACTATGATGCTGGGAGGGATTAGGGGCAGGAGGAGAAGGGGACGACTGAGGATGAGATGGCTGGATGGCATCACTCACTGGACGTGAGTCTGAGTGAACTCTGGGAGTTAGTGATGGACAGGGAGGCCTGGCTTGCTGCGATTCATGGGCTTGCAGAGTCAGACACGACTGAGCGACTGAACTGAACTGAAGAGGCATCTACCACATATTATATAATAGCTCCAGTAAGGTCTGTGGCACCATCTCCTAAGCAAACCTTGGAATACTTCCATAGTGAGCTATGTGAATAGGTGCACTAAGTGGAGTAATTAAGATAATAAATAGCCTCACATCTATTCAGGTTTCACGGACAAATTAGTTCATGTAAGGAGTTTTGCTGTTAAAATTTAGCAATTGAGGGTCCCCTGAGGCAGCTTCCTTCCTTGGGATTTAAACCAAACAGTAATAGTTTTGTTTCCTTTATCTTTCTTTGCATGTTAACGAGTTTTAGGTTTTGAAGCTGACTGATTTTATATGTATAATAGTTTTGTTTCCTTTATCTTTCTTTGCATGTTAACGGGTTTTAGGTATTGAAGCTGACTGATTTTATATGTAACAAGGTTATCATTGACTCTGGTTTTACTAGTAACAGCAGGTAAGTAAATCTGAGAGCTTTTAATCAGGATACTCATAATCTTGAAAACAGCACAGATCTTGAGATATCCAGGTATGAAATTCTTCTGTCAGAACTTTGAGGTCAAATTATTGCTCCTTCTCCCATGAATAGTTCCAATTAATATGCCTTAGTGCCTTTTCCAATTGATAGGTTTGTATAATCTATGCTAGGGGTTCTTCATCTTCAACACTACTGACATTTTGGGCCAACTGATTCTTTATGGTGGGGGGGGGCCCTTGTAATATGTTTTAGCAGCGTCCTTGGTCTCTGCTCAGTAGACGCCCGCCCGGAGCATCTCATCAGTTGTGACACCCAAGAATATCTCCAGACACTGCCCAGTGTCTTCTGGGGTGCAGAACCACCCCCCCCATTGAAAACCACTGTGATCTACACCTGTGTACGTATTGTGTGTTTATAGACATGTGTATCTATCAGTCTGTCATTAGAAGTTAGGCTCTTTATGGTCCTGCCTTACTCAGCTTTCCCACCCGAATTACATATACACCTGGTGGTGGTATCTTCCCTGCTCATAGCCTGTTCTTTACCTGTGCTTCTCACAGTTTAACGTTCAATTGAATCACCTGGGAATCTTGTTAAATGGTGAATTCCAATTCTGAAGGCAAAGAGTGGACCTCAACATTCACATTATAACAAGTTCCCAGGTGATGTCAGGACTGACTAAGACTTTACTATTTATGTGTCAGATGTTTTCTAGTAATGGTATTCTGGCTGAATATTAACTTACCCAACTGTTCATTATTAATAATATCCCAAACTGTGGGTGGGTATATAGCTTGTATTCCTGACCTACAGGGCCATCCATTTTTCTCACAGAGAAAATCCAGCAGAACTAATGACTAATCTAAAATCTGTTGTTATTACTGGAAATATGACTTAAAATGCATATCAGAAGTGTTTGAGTTAGTAACTAAATTTTCTCCTTTAAAAAAGCAATAAAAACTTTAGTTTCAACCCAATGACTAAAATGTATAAGATTGTATAATGGCTACCTTTTAAGGCCGGTGACGTGCTGCCAAGCACTGAGCTAAGTCTTTAGCTATAGCTGTTGGTTCTGATTCTCATAGTAAGCCTATAGGGTTTGAGATTATTCTCTGTTTTACGGAGAAAATGAAAATGGAGAGTCAGAAAGATCAGCAAGGGGCAAAGCCTGTTCTCTTTCCCCAACCACACTGCCTCTCTAACAGGAACACCAACTATTTCATGGACCTGGTCCACATCTGGTGTCTTTCTCAAGGGACATTCTATGTATTAGAGAAACTTACCAGCCTAAATAAAAATTCTCATTTATCATTGTGCTTACATTCTTTTTAGTTCATATCTCATAGAGCAGAGGTTTTCAAATGTTTGCTCTTATAACTCCTAAAATAATTTTCTATTATGTAAAATTAATTTGTTCTTGTAAAGAATAATTATCTTGTTTAGTCACTAAGTTCTGTATGACTCTTTTGTGACCCCATGGACTGATATTGGAGTGAGTTGCCATTTCCTTCTCCAAGGGACCTTCCTGACCCAAGGATCAAACCGGTGTCTCCTGCATTGGCAAGTGGATTCTTTACCACTGAGAGCCACCAGGGAAGCCAAATTATAGCACTTTCTTTTAGCAGATGCTATCTTTTTTACTTACTGAAGTATAATTGAAAGATAATATTTAAAGCATGCAGTGTGGTAATACATATATATATATATATATGAATTATGGAAGGATTCCCGCCAGTAGTTCCATCACCTCACATATTCACCTTCTGTGTATGTAAAAACACTTAGGTTCTACTCCCTTAGCAAATTTCAGTTATAAAATATGGTATTATTAACTGTAGTCACATGTTATACATTGTAACCTCAGGCCTTATTCATCTTATAACTGTAGTTTTACCAGCTCCTTCCTATTTCCCCCCATTCCCTCAGTCCCTGGCAGCCACCATTCTACTCTCTGAGTTCAACTTGTTTTTAGAGTCCACTTTTAAGCAATTCCATGTGCCATTTGTCTTTCTCTGCCTGGCTTATTTCACTTAGCATAATGCCCTTTAGGTTCATCCACGTTATCACAAATGTCAGGACTCGCTTCTTTTTTAAAGGCTGAATAATATTCCACCATATATATGTCTGTGTACACATATATAAATGTATATATGTACTGTAGATATACGTTATCTAGTGTATCATATGTAACATGTATCCACTAATATAAATGTTATAAATTTATATACATTTTATAAAATGTACTTTACACATATACATTACATATGTAAGGTATTTGCATATTTACATATGTAAAATACATTTGATTCAAATACAAATACATGCCACGTTTTCCTTATCCACGCATTCATTGTCAGATACTTGGGCTGTTTCCATACCTTGGCTAGAATGAGTAATGCTGCAGTGAACACAGTTGTAGATATCTCTTCAAGACAGATTTCTTTTTGTTCAGGTGTATACCAAGGATCACATGGTAATTTGTTTTTAATTTCTTGAGACACCTTCATAATGTTTTCTGTAGTGACTGTGCCAGTTTACATTCTCATCTACAGCATATAAGAAATGTTCCCTTTTCTCCACATCCGTCTCTTGCTTCTTTGATAAAGACATCCTCACAGATGTGAGTTGATATCTCATCATGGTGGTTCTGCATGTCCTTAAGGATTAGTGACGATGAGTACTTTTTCTTACACCTGCTTCTTTGTGTATCTTTTTTAGAAAAATGTCTATTTGGGTTCATTGCCCATTTTTTGGGTTATTTGGATTTTCTGCTATTGTATGAGTTTGTATATTTTGGATATTAACCCCTTGTCAGATATATGTGGTTTGCAAATATCTTCTCTCATTCCATAAGTTACCTTTTCATTATGTTCAGTTTCCTCTGCTATGCAGAAGCTTTTCAGTCTGATGTAATCCCATCTGCTTATTTTTGCTTTTGTTACCTTTGCTTTTGGTATCAAGTTTAAAAACTCATTGCCAAGACCAGTGTCAGGGAGCTCATCCCCTGTATTTTTTCCTAGGGACGTTAGTTTCGGGTTTTAGGTTCAAGTCTTTAATCCACTTTGAGTTTACTTTTGTGTGTAATGTAAGATGGGAGTCCAGTTTCATTCTTTTGCGTGTGCATGTCCTGTTTTTCCAGCCCCAGTTATTGAAGAGACTGTCCTTTTCCCCTTGTATATTCTTGGCTCCTTTGTTGAAGATTAATTGACCATATATTGATGGGTTTATGTCTGGGCTCTCTTTTGTACTTCACTGGTCCCTTGTGTCTTTTTTTATGCTAATACCAACTGTTGTCATTATTATAGCCTTCTGGTATACTTTGAAATCGGGACATGTGATGCCTCCAGCTTTGTTCTTTCCCAAGACTGCTTTGGCTATTCAACATCTTTTTGGTTCCATATACATTTCAGGATTGATTTTTCTATTTCTGTGAAAAAATACATTGTAATTTTGATAGGAATTACATTGAATCTTTTCATAATTTGGGTAGTATGGACATTTTAACAATATTTTCTTCCAATCCATGAACATGGAACATCAGTCCATTTTTCTGTGTCTTCATTTTATTTCATCAATGTCTTACAGTTTCTAATATACAGATCTTTTACCTTCTTGGTTATTAAACTTACTACTAAGTATTTTATTCATTTTGGTGCTGTTTTAAATGGGGTTTTCTTAACTTCTCTTTTGAGAATTTGTTCTAAAATAATTTTTTTAAACTAAGTACCACTCACTGGAATCTGGAATTTTATATTCAGGGTTTAAATAACTGCAGAAGATACATACTAACATCTGCCATATAATCTAAAAGTCATCACTGGCAAACCAGTCAGCCAAAACAGACATTCAGGAAAAGTCTGGCTTTTTTTTTTTTTTTCAACTTAAGCCAATGTGTAAATACACGTCCCTCTGGCAGCCACTTCACTTCTAAAAGAGATGAGGCCCAGATGAAATAACAGGTACTGTTATTTGTGTATTTCCATCCAGTGGTTGGTTCTGAAGCTGCTGATTCTCTGCTCTCATGGGACTATATAAGAAGTAAGTGTTCCTAGAGTTGTCCCTACATCTGTACCATAGAGCGGTTTCCAACCCAGGAAGATGCATTTGGTGAGATTCTATTATGTATGACTTTTTTGAAAAGGAAGCTTTCTAGAGCACAAGCTTTTTTTTCTTTCTGGCAGATCAGTCTTGGAAAGCATGTGTGAGAACTGCAGCTATAGACACCGATTCCCTTCATGTTCTCCATGCTTGTGCTCTGAAAAATTCTTGCGTGTAGGCTCAAGTACATGTTCTCCAGTTTGAAGAATCTTGTCTTGGAGTATTCATATTCATGTTGAAGGACTGACACAAGAAGATTATAGGACTAGTCACTGAATCTTGTCCAATAAAAACAGGTTGTGCTGCTGCTGCTAAGTCGCTTCAGTTGTGTCCGACTCTGCGCGACCCCATAGATGGCAGCCCACCAGGCTCCCCTGTCCCTGGGATTCTCCAGGCAAGAACACTGGAGTGGGTTGCCATTTCCTTCTCCAATACATGAAAGTGAAAAGTTAAAGTGAAGTCGCCCAGTCGTGTCCGACTCTTGGCGACCCCATGGACAGCAGCCTACCAGGCTCCTCCATCCATGGGATTTTCCAGGCAAGAGTACTGGAGTGGGGTGCCGTTGCCTTCTCCAAAACAGGTTGCAGAAGCTGGTTTTACGGACACAAATGCAAGGTAGTTAAATCCAAACTGGTTTACAGCAGTGGCTTATGGCAGTTCTTCTTTAGAGTTTCTATTATGGCTCGGAACTGTTATAATTTACTGCGGTTTATCACTATTATTATGTGCAACACCAGCTCCTTGTTTTTTCAAAAATAATCACATCTGTCATCTTGAGTGTTCTTTGGTACTAACCATAATGCTGGCTCCTTATTATAAATTGTACATTCAGAGCATCTTTGCAGTTTTTATTTACATACACACATGTCAGCACACATGTATGACTGTATTTTATCTCCTCCATGTAAGACTGAGTGTTAGTAATTGCATCATATAAGACATAGGAAACAGATGGTGTGTCTAAATGCCAGTCATACCCATAATGATTTATATATAATTCTCACCACTTTTTATTTTTTATTTATGTATATTACAATCAACACTATTAAAATATAAGCTGCTTAAGCACAGGACATATGTCTGATTGATTCATTTGTGTCTTCTATAGTGTCTACTACAAAGCCCTCACATGTAGAAGGTACCAAATGAATGGTTTTTTAAATGAATGAATGAACATTTTCCTGTGGAAAATACTGTACTATTATCCTGACTAATTTTATTAATTTTTAAAAGAAGGTGCTCTGGTGCTTACCATGAGCATGGTTTTAGGTATTTAAGAAAATTAGGTATAATTGGTTAAGTACAGTGGCCTCTGGAAAGAATCGAGACTATCGGAATATCTTCTCTTCCTTCTTCAGAACCATGTATTAGAACTGTATGTGCTTGCTTGTTTGAGAAGGGAGATGGTTGCTAGTGTCCACATCCCAGCCCCTCAGTCTTCCTTGATAACTTCATCTCTGCAAACAAAGGAGTGGTCCTTTTTATTTTTTCCTCAGAGCTAGAGCTCTACTGGACAAATATGTTTGTTTAGTACACAAACAACATTACATCAACAAACAAATGAAACTGAAAAGGAAATATTCATCTCTGATCTGACCACCCTAACATACACCAATTCTGGTTCTGCTTTTCCAGATTCTTTCCTAATTTTTCAGACAACTGGCCCATATAAATAAGCTTAGCATGATTATTGACCAATAAAGCCAGTTTCACAAGCCATTCATGGCATTGTGTTGTTTCTGGTAGCTGCAGAAATCAACCTGTAAGTAGTAAACAACTTCAGAGTCAGCTTAGCTTCTCATTTGTAATCTTTTAGGAGACAAATATACTATGTGGATCTTAAATTTAAAGTTTTTGATGTTATGAATATAGCAACACTTTTGTTCATTTAATTTGCAAACAACAAAGGAATATAATACCGGGTTATACTGAGATGAAGACGGGAGACTCCTGTTCTCCAGAATTTGTAGGCTCTTGGGAAAGATGAGCAGATAATTTCAGCGCAACTCAGTAAAGTATCCATAATAGCTGTTCTTAAAACTTCTTGGTCTCATGACTCCTTTACACTCTTAAAAAATAATTGAGGACTCTGAAGAGCTTTTGATTGTATGGGTTATGTCTACCAATATTTATAGTATTAGAAATTCAGACCAAGATATTTTAAAATATTTATATATTTATTCATTAAAACAGTAAACATACATAATGTATTTTTTTATGAAAAATCACTTTTTATAACACCAAAACTTGGTGGAAAGGGCTGTGTTGTGTGTTTTTCTACAAACTCTAATACCTGGCTTAATTGAAGGCAGCTGGATTCTCAGAGCTGTTTCATACAAGCTGTTTCATACATCCCATCAGCTATCAGAGCAATGACATCACCACACGTCACATCTCTGAAAAACTCCTTGTGAGGGATTGAGTGAAAAAGCTAGTGTTACTGTGAAAACAGCTTTAACCTCACAGACCTCTTGAAAGGGGCCAGCCTTTGAGAATCACTCTTCACCTTGAGGATAGGTGGTTGAAGCATATATGGCAAGTGTGTCTTTCTCTGGAAAAGTCTTTGGTTTAGGCTGTCACTTCTGCAGGCTGTTACTGAGTGAGCTCTTCGCTTCATAACACACTGATGAAGTCCCCAGACTCACTGGACTAGTCACTGCTTCAATGTTTATATCATTAATTAAACTAATTGCTCCCCGTAACAGCTAGGTGGAAGATTCCCTTCCTTCAGAAAATACCTCTTTCCCAGTTCTTAGAAAAATCCTAAATGACAAAGCTCTCTCCATAAGACATCAAGTTTTGTTTGAAACCACAACTTGAAATAAGGGCATGGAAACCACTGAATGACCTGGTTCTTAAATGGGTTCATCCTCAGTGCTGTGCAGGTCAGCTGACAGTTAATTCATTTCAGACTTTTATTATATCACTATAGTGAGCAACTACTATATGCAAAGTACTGTGCCTGTTATTTGTCAGTTTACCTTTTTTCTGTTAAAACCTGCCTGTATATTTGCAGACATCACTCTAGTCAGAATTTAAAATAGTTGCCCATCAACAACCAAATAGTGTGATGATACCAAATCTTGTTTGGTTTTTTCTGAAGATATACTAAATAGTATCTCTCTCATGCCTAGACCTAACTGTGTAACCTCACCTTGATGGCTCTCAATTCCTGTATCTGCTTTCATTCTTTCCATGCTAGTTTAATACATTACTTTTTCTTCTTGATTTAACATGTTAACTAATAAGCAAAAAACTACATACTCTGCTTTATTCACTTTTCTGTCTGCTCTCATGGCTAGACTTTGATAGTCTGATTATGATGATAACCCCCATATCTCTTAGCAAGTTTTATCCAATATGTAATTTTAATTGTTGCATTGTATTGATAGCAGCTTGGTTTATGGTTAAATAACCACAGAATTCTAAGCAGTTTAGAGTAATTACATGGAATTTGTTAGAAAGCTTCCTTAGGTTGAGATAGGTTCTTGGTAATCAACCAGTAATTTATGTTTCCTTGCTCTACTCTCTGCTTTTTCAATGGGACTTTTCACTGTTTAGTCTAATTTTTAGGAGCACTCATAAAAATAGCTATGACTAGTCTTTTTTATTCTATGTATGCTGCTTCCTTTTATTTATCTCAGAAGTCAAAGGTTTTTTAAAAAAGTTACAGCTCCAGCATACCATAGTCATAATGTAATGCTTGATTCATTTGACTTGGTCAGCAAGACATAGAAGAACACTAACACGTTTTTTGGCGTCTGCTAGCCATGTATGAGTATAAATCTGTGTCTGCTTTATGTCCTTATTACTGAAGGTACTGTCATCATCATTGAGATCACTTAGAGACACCATAAATGGGTCCAGATCCAGGAAACTGGTTTGCTATTTTCCTTCACTGTGAAACAAGAAGTGATACAGAAGGCTTTAGCTGGTGTCAGAGAAATATAAAGTAAAAATGGGGCACGGTTGAGTCAGGACTTTTCAGCATCTGAACAGTCTTGTTTGGCTCCCCAAGGGTCATAGGAAGTGAATTAATAAGACACAAATAGTCAAATGACCTACTAATTATCAGGAGGTTAAGGAGCTTTTGGCAGAGAAACAGGATCCTAAGAGGAGCTTATAAAATTCTCAGATTGAGCAAAAGGACCAGCATTGGGAGAAAATCTTTAAAGAAATTGAAACAAAGAATCTCCTAGAAAGAAAAACCACTGAAAGGCAAAGTTTCACAAGCAGAAAAAGATCAGTCTAAGCCTCACCAGCACAAAACTTGAGGAGAATATTTTCATTTTGAGACCATGGAATCTAGTCTAGGAGACACTGCACCCTCCAATCAAAGGGCCGGTGGAGACTTAAAAAGGTTCTCAGTCTAGGGCCAGGGGAGGAAATGGAAACTAACAAGGGAGTTACAATAAGGATAGCCTGTGCGAATGTGTACCAGGATAATTACTTAGAGCCTGAATTATATGTTGTTACTTCTTCAGTGCTATATTGTCAGTTAAGTTACCTTCTAGAAAGAACTATTGGATGATGGATGTTCGGGATGATGGATGTTCGTTGAATACCAGTAAGCTTGTGCTTCCTTAACCCCCATTTTACTTTTTCATATTGAAAAGTATCTTCTCAGATGAATTTTTCTTTTTGCCATTTGCTGAAAAGGATTTTTTTTTCTTTGCTTTGAATATATTACAGCCATCAAGAAGAAACTTTAAAAAACAATTACTTTGAGTATGCACTAAAGAGCCTATTCACTTTTCATGTTCTCCTGCCCCACTATTTTGAATGTGGTTCTTAATTATTTGAAAGCAGTTCCTCAAATCAATCTTTTAACATTTTTTTCTTCTCCAGACTTTCCATTTTGATTGCTACTACAGAAAAACAAACTTAGGGAGGAAAAAGCAAACTAGCCTGTCTTTAACAGATTGAGACTTAAGGTTCTTGGCCAACTGGAAGTTTCATCTCCCTGATGCATCAAGGCCTGCCTAGGGCTCCCACAACTATGGTGCCTTCCCTGGCTGCCTTTTTCTTTTCTAGAGGAAGCATGTAAAAAAGTCACCCAGCATGTGATGCCTTGGACTGTCACAGAAACAACTATGCATCTGTATTCCCGAGAGCACCTTGCCTGGTAGATAGCATGCAGAGCCATCTTTAAGTTGATGATAATGATGATATTGGCTTGTCCCCATGTTCCTAACACTTTGACTATTTATCATTCTTTCATTTCTTCCTCCCCTCTCTCTGGGTACCCTCTGTGATGTGTGTGCTTCTGTATCTTATTTACCGGCTCCACGATCGTAGTAGCCTGCTTTAGGATATGAATGATGTCCTCTCTGCTGCCTATTCCCTACAGCAGCAGATAGCAGCAAGCAGTGCAGGTGGCTAAGGGCAAGGGGCAGGCAGGATGACTGACAGGACTGACACTCCCCAGGACTGATGCACCAACGGGAAAGAGGCAGTGGAACCCTGTGGGAGGCAGGGTAGTGCTGGGGGAGAAATTGAGATTTTAGAGTTGAATTTTCAAAGCTGAGTCTTGGTTTCCCCACTTCTACCCAGTGTGACGGAGCAGGCAGTTTAACTTCTACAGGTCTCATTTTCTTCATCTGTGGGATAGAGATAATATTGGAACCTCCCTCATAATAGTGCTGTTCTAAGGATTAAGTAAAACGATCTATATGAAAGCACCTCGCATATCGCCTGGCACAATATATGTATCGGTTATTGCTAGCGTAGGAAGCTGAACTGGTGATGATGACAGCAGCGAAGAACATCTGGGGGCAGGGGGAAGTTGCCTCTGGTAACCACCATTTTAGGGCACAGTTGATTTTTTTTGAAAACTTAGGAATGTCAGAGACAACAAAGAGATCTAACATTCATAACTCTTCACTATTTGCTGCTGAAATGTATTTAGGATCAGTATTTTCTGTTTCTCTTTTGTTAACAGGTCTGCACCACAAGCTCTTCTCCCTTCCTGGAACAGTACGATACTTTGAATGTGTGTTGTCCAGCGACACGCCAGCATGCCACAACGGATGCTAATAGCTGATTCACCCAAAGCCTCTTTGATGCTCTGTTCATGTTTCTCCTGTTTGTTGTTTCTTGAGTGTAAATGTGCAGTGCGCTTTCTCTGCTGAGATAATACGCTCCAAGACTTGTCTTCTTGGGGACTCAGCGGTGGGGTGGGCTGACAGACTTTTTTCTGTATGTGTTACTGCTGGGTTTAGTTTTCATAGTGGAAACTGTGAAGAAGACTATTGATGATATTTTAAATTCTTCTTGAGCATTTCATTAAAAAAAAGTACAAACAGGTTGAAGGATACCCAGATTATCTGAGAAAGAGGTCATTTGAGGTTTTCATACTGTTGTATACTTAGCTTTGTAATTAAAAAGTTTTCTTTGCTCAGTCTTAACTCTTCACAAGTCTGAATTTCAGTCTTGGGATTTTAGAGTAGCATTCCTAAATATATCAAATACATTTCAAAATATGTATATTAAAAGGTATAGGATCCCACCTCATCCTTCATCTGCCAGTTCCTCTTCCCTCATAACTCATAACCACTGATACTAGCTTCTTACATGTCCTTCTATAGTGTCTTTATAAGTAAACAAGAAAATACAAATAAAAATTCTTATCTACCCATTTTTATACAAAAAATAGCTTATTCTTTATCCTTCACCTTGATTTTTGCAGTTAAACATTTTTTTGAGATCTTTCTACTAGATCAGTGTTCTTCAGCAGGGGCAGGATATGGGAATAAAAATCAACATGGCTACTAAATAAATCTTTAAAACTTCATGCTTAAGAAATTAAAATTTGTAGGATTTTTGAGATGAAGTAACATAAAGGAAGAGGAGTCATATACTTTTGCAGTTTTGAATTTTTAACATTAGGATAAATTGTAATAGTAATATTCTTTGATTATCGTTTTATAACAACAGCTTAACTGATTTATATCTGTTTTTATAATGCCTGTGTGTAGCATCTACATTTTTTTAGTAAGGAAACTGAAGCCCAGAAAGATTAAATAACATGCAAGGCCATTGTTACAGTAGCCCTGGTACTGGAACACAGACTCCAGTTCCCAGTCGCTATCCAGGGTGTGATTTAGTTTATGGCAAAAAAGAAACAAGCATATTGAGGGTCTAGTCTGTGCCTCTTGATCTCGCTGCTGCTGCTAAGTCACGTCAGTCATGTCTGATTCTGTGTGACCCCCATAGACGGCAGCCCACCAGGCTCCCTCATCCCTGGGATTCTCCAGGCAAGAACACTGGAGTGGAGTGTTCCTTAAAACAACCTTATGAGGTATTATTCCTGTTTTACAGATGAGGGTAAGGACCAAAGAAATAAAATATAGAGAGGTTAAATAATTGCCAAATAGCACAAATAACCAAGCCAGAAAAGTCACTGTCTGCAAAGCATGTGCTCTTTCAGCTAAACAGTCTACATGCTAGAAAGCCCAGACAGGGTACTGACCTCACAAGAGTTTCCTCTTCCGCTTTCATCTCATGGTTTTTGTGTTCATTTGTTCATTCCTGTGCTGTTTCCCTATCCCACTGACTCCCTGACCCCTCCCCTACCTTTGCTCGGTCTACGCCAGTCATACCAATTTCCATGTTGTTCCCTGAACACAGCAGGCCTGTGGCTTTTGTACTGCCTGCCTTCCCAGGGAAGGCCTCTCCCCCAGTTCTTGTAGTGCTACCTGGCATACTTACTGTGTTTTACTTATTTGATCACTGGCTGTCTCTCCTACTAGAATGTAAACTTCATGTGAGCAGGGAGGTAAGGATGTGTGTGTGTCTGTGTGTGTGTGTTCAATGACAGCTCAAGTACTGGTCTGTTTTCATCAGTGCTGTACTTTCTAGCTCAAGAACAGTACCTGGTATGTAATTGGTACTCATTAAGTATTTGTTGCATATTTGAACAAACACCTGTTCTACCTTTGAACTAGAGTGTTTTGTGACTGTAAGCAATAGACACGTGGTGCTGTCCCCCTCTGTATCTGCGGATGTAGAACCCACAGGTAAGGAGGGCTGACCATACTATACCATTTTATATGAGAGACTTGAGCATCTGCTGGTTTTGGTATCTGTGGGAGTCCTGAAACCACTCCCACTTGGATACTGAGGGATGACTGTTAACAGTTCCTTTCCTCTACACTCATTGATTAAGCAGTTAATCATTTATTGAGCAATTACTACATGCCATGTACCATGCTAGTTCTGGAAACAGTCATAAGAAACAACTATTATATTCTCATGTTACAGAAAAGCAGTTTGTCACCACCATAACATGCATGCACGGCTATCTCACGTGTACTATCCTCTTCAGTGAATGTGTGTGTTGTAATATTCTGCCCAGGAAAGGCACAGAGAATCACTACCACTTGCAATCTGCCGTTTTGTCACTGTTACTCTCTATAAGCTGTCTATAAGGCTACTCTGAGCTTGATCATGAGACATTAGCAAATATTCCCTTAATCATTGTAATAATAAAACACGTTTAGTCATCTGGCATAAATTCATGATTATTTTTGGATGGTTTAAAAAATTGTGACTTTGCCAGTAATAACATCTCATGTTCTCTAGAGGAGGTGGGTTTGTCATAAATACCATTTCCGTAGAACATTTCAAGGAACTTAAAAGTTCTCGGAAAATATTTTTAACAGGCAGCTTTTTCTCAAACAGACTTCAAGGGCATAATGCTGTATACCCTTAAATGTGCATTGTATGTATTTTATCTTATCAGTAATATTTATATGTATTTATCCTATTGCAAAATCCATTTATATTCAGATGTCCCTTTAGTGGATTGAGGAAAACAGAAATAAATTCTTTAGAAAAGCATTCTGATGTAGCTGCAGAATTTCGTTTTTAATCTCTTTCGTCTCTTTTTTCTCTTCCCAGATCACAGGTTATTTTCATTCACATATTGCAAATTGCTATTTTGGAGGATTAGTATAATTCCTTTCTCTTAAAGCTTATTCCTTGGTAGGTTGTTTTTCTTTCTTTCTTTTTTTAAAAAAGTCACAAAGAATAATCCTTTCCTGAATCTTACTCTGAGCCAAAAAAAAATTTTTTTAAGCCCCTAGTTCCTGTAAGTTTTTTTTTTTTTTTAAAGGTTTTCCTCTTTTATTTGGCTTTCATACTTAATTCGCTGGCATTCATATTTAACATAAAAGGCCAAAGCATGGAGCAGTCATGTGCCAGAGCGGATGAGTTCAATGGTTTTCACCTCCCTGTAGTCTGGCTGCCTGTACAGAGGCAGTGGCTAACATGGTATGCTTGGGAAACCAAACGTTTCCTAACTTGTTAGTGGGAAATTTAGACTTCAGAAATTTAGAAACCACAACAACAGATGCTCATGTTTTATTGTGACTACTGAAGTCACAAGCTTGCCATGAGAAACAAGCTAGATAGGAACCCCAAGAATATACAATGTGAGACATTTTGATCCCAAGAGAACTTCCTTCTTTCTCCCTTTCCCTTTTAGCTCTACTAGTAAATCAGTAAATAAGGAAGGCAAAGGAAGTAGGAACATTTAATACCATTAAATAGTATGTAGCGGTCAAAGCATGTGGGAGATGAAGCTTGATGCTTGGCCTGACTGCCTACCGAACAACTGAATCATGAACCACAGTGAACATCCTCCATGTACCCTTACTCACTTTTCCTACGAATAGTTCCAGAAGGTGATTGGTTTCTGACTCCTACATGATGTTTTGATGAATCTGGGCCACGTGTAAATTTTAATTACAGATAGGTGGGAAAGTTTTATTCTAAAATCTGTTGGAATATAAATGACCATTTTTCTTGTGGACTGTGCATGTCCTCTTGCATACATTTTAAAAATTAAAATTATTTTGGTCATCTAACCTTGTTTAATTTTCCATAACAATTCAGAGCATTGGGTTATATTTCCCTTTCCTGCCACTTCTGAGCACTGAGAAGACAGAAAGCATGAACACAGAGTTTGATCCTATTTTCTCTCTTAGAAGTTGGGTTCTTTTAAGATGAATGTATTCTAGAGAATATTTCGCTTGTGCAGTAAAGGACAATTCCATGAAGATGTTACAGTGGTTTGCAATAGAACTGCTAGAGGTGAGAGCAGTGACTTAATACTTTACTTCCCTTGGCCCTGGGCCTGTTTGCAGTGGATTTTGTCCTTGGGCAAAAGTGTCCCCATTTAGTTATATGAATCTGCATGAGAAATTGTAGCAGAACTGAAGAAAAGGCTATGTAGTATACCTGTGCATGCGCTATATGAAGACCAATCTGTTTTGCCCTGACCATATCTTAGTTTTGAATTTTCTTTCATCTTAAGATTTGAGTTTTGACGAAGGGCAAACTATTTCATGCTTGCAGTAGTTGAAAACAGTGCCATTGTTTTTCTCAAGTCATTGAAAAAAAGCACTAACTTCACTCTCCCTCACTTTTAAAGTTCACTCTCTTAAAGTTCACAGCTAAAAACAAAGAAAAAAAGCAAAGCCCCAAATCTTAAACAACAGACAAGCCACGTTTGGAGGAGCCATGTATTCAACGGACAGGGATATTTGACCAAAATCTGCCATCCACTTAACTCTGTGACCTTTGCTCATCTGCATGCTATCTCAGCTGCAACATGGGGAAAGCAATACACCTTTGTCTCAATGGTTTACAAAGCCTTTAACGATCCTCAAATCCCAGTTGCACAGGATAACCACTATCGACCCTAAAGGGCTTTCCTGATAGCTCAGTTGGTAAAGAATTCACCTGCAATGTGGTTCCATTCCTGGGTTGGGAAGATCCCCTGGAGAAGGGATAGGCTACCCATCCAGTGTTCTTGGGCTTCCCTGGTGGTTCAGCTGGTAAAGAATCCACCTGCAATGCAGGAGACCTGGGTTCGATCCCTGGGTTGCGAAGATTCCATGGAGTTGCAAAGAGTCCAGCTAGACTGAGCGACTTTGACTTTCACTTTTACCAACCTTTAAAGTCCTTTCTGTCCCTTCTTTCCTATATAGCACTGTACACAAATTCACATGTCAAAAATGTGTATTCCATTCTGTCAGAAGAGATTTTGTGACTGATCTGATCTGTGGTTCATAACTATAAGGGAACCTTTATTGGAATTTCATGGGATTCACATTTATTTTGGGTTCTTTATATGTCAGGCGTTTATTGTAGTTCAAGGTTATAAGCGTGCTGTAAAAGTACAGAAATAAATCATTTTAGTGTCTGACACCTAAAATGTTAAGCTAAATTGAAAGTATAATTAAACTGAAAATTGAACACCTAAGAAGTATTTAGTAGTTTCTGAAAGGGAATCTTTATTGTCTGTGGCTAGGACGTAATATATGCTACTTAAGCTCATGCTGTCTAAAATCTGTCTCACCTATTTGTTTTATATGTGTGCCTCTCCAGCCTGGTAGGACTTTCAAGGTAAAACAGGGAGATTCCAGATTAGCTTTTAAGCCTTTTGCTCTCTCTCCTTGATCCTTTATTCAGTGACTTGGTTTTTATTTGAAATGACTACAACTTCTTTAGGAAAGCTTAAGTGGGTTTCTCATACTAGGGATTCCTTTCCAGCAGAGAACTTAGGATAAAAGATAACCTCACTTTTCAGAGTCGCTGAAGTTAAGCACTAGAGACATGGATTTTCTCCAGTAAGCTTTATCCTTTACTTCACCCATGGCTGGATTACAAAAACATGAGTTCTTTGGGACTGCATCCTGCAAAGCACCTCCTCTTTGGCCCTAAGGCAACCCCTTGCGCCTCAGCTTGGTGGACCCCAATAGCATCAGATGCTGATGGAGCGTCATTCTTATGAGCAGACTACATAATATCTAGAATAATAATAGGTACCATTTACTGAGTGTCTCCTATGGGTCTGGCATTGGGCCAACTGCTTTATCATCACTTTTAGTCTTCATTTTAAGGACTGAAACCACTATGGGAGTCCAGGTTGTTCTAAAGGCCAAAGGATGGAATTAAAAACCTGACTTCAGGTGTTCTGATGCTAGGTCAAGCCTTCTTTCTCTTTTTACCTCAGATTCCCTTGTCAGAGTAGACTTCCAAGGAATAAATCTGTCATCATTTTTTAGAATGCTACATTTCATTTTATATCTTTTCCATTAATGTTCCCTAACTTGTCTGACCTTGGCCGAGTTCCCACAGCTCTTAACAGTTTTGTGACACAAATACTATGTATCATTTTATACCACTTTCTAGTTTGTTATGTTGTACTAGTTTTGCTCTTGAACTAACTATAAGCTCCTAAAAGATTTGATACCCCTGTGTTCTCCATATGGGTCTGAACTTGGTACATACTGGATGACCAAACGATTTGAGAGATAAGAAGACCCATTTCTAAGGGGAGCATGACTTCCTCTTAGACTGAATGCCACTTAAAGTTTTCAGAATTTAGTCTAATTATTAGAGCAAAAGAAAGAGAAGTAGACTTTTGTTCCTCTTTTTCCTGTTACTTTTGAGGAGGGAGAATCATTCAGTGACATGAAGTCACTTCAACACAAATTTAAATCAAGTTCAGATGTGGGAAAACTAGCCAGAGAATGTTTGCCTGAGCTTTGTAGCCAGAGCTTTGCCTGTGTTTCTTTGCATCTTTGCTTGGCCCAGTGAATTTTATGGGACTGTTAGAAGATTCCTGTATAGCATAATTTTAGGGGACAGGAGTAAAACCATAATCACTTAACAAAGTTGTTCTCATCTCTATCTAAAAGATCTTGGTCTGCCCCATGTAGGCAGTTGTATCAAAGCCCAAAGGATAATATGGAACCTCAAACATAATGTATTTCTTTTAACAAAATGAGTGTTTAACTACCTTGATGATAAATGAATTGATATTATTGATGATAAATGAATTGATATTATTGTTAAATAATTAATCTCATTAGCAGCAAAGGATTACTTTTCACAAAATCCACAGAATGACTTGCGTCCTCTGCCATTCCCAATTAACTGACCAGTCCCTGCCAAGGCTGAGGGACTTACACAGCATCTCACTGCAGGCCCTTTGTCTTCAGCAAGCAGGAACTTTCTTATGCTCTCCCCAAGCGCTTAGATCAAGCAGCTTCTTCCTTTTTCTTCAAATGTAACAGCAGCAGTCACTTAAGTCTTGTCAGCCCAAATGTGATGAATATTTTACATTCCTCTTATGATTTCTGCTCAGAGATTTGTTTTTGTTTTGATTCACTTAAAAGAAAAACTTGGTTCACCTTTAAACTTTTGTTCTGAGACTAGTGGGCCATGAGATATGATAAATCTGGAAGGTTCACTCTTGTCAGAATTGCTCATCTCGAAGGTCTGACCTCATCCTTGAAGCTGCTCTTGGTAGGATGATTCGGAGCTCTCAGAGGCTCAGGGCTGTAGTTATGTGAATCTTGCTTCTGCCTTCAGATTGGACTTTTCCCCTCACATTCTTCCCATTTTCTTTAGCTGATGTGTCTCTGTAATGAACGATCAGTAGGTTGTATTTTTATAGTCTTTGGCTCTACTTCATCAGAATTCCCTTGGGGGTGACTGCACACTATTCTGTCCTTACCTAGTATTGAGAGATGCTTATAGTGGATGATATCATGTCCTTTTGTAAGTTAATGGAAGCCAAGGCTATAGGAGGCTTATGCAGAGCATGGATGGCAGAGCCAAGAAGAGTAGAACTTGATTTACGGACCATCATTCCTACTCTGTAGTCTTAGTGTTGATATAACACTGTCTATCAATTTAGTGTCATATAAGTAAAGAAGCTTGGAGACTGACTACATTTATGTTGTATTCTTTTAAAAAATAGTCCCACATGGTTTATCTTTACTTAATTTTTATGTACAGCTGACCTACATTATCTATACTGCTTTATCAATTCATTAAAAAAGAGCCTAAACAGGACAGTGACCAATGATTGAAACTATTGTGCAAGAGCTACTGATGATCTTAGCCCTTGTCATCAATGGTAGGTGTAGCTGTGTTAGCGACATGGTGTGGCGTGTGGAGAACTTAGTTGCTAGGCTTGTTGTACTGAGCACCATGCCTAGAAGGCACTCAGTAAATGTTTGGTACTAGGCTGGCTTCACAGGTTGACACTGGCATCACCTAACTTTGAAACTACAGAAAAATCATTCCTTTTCTGAAAACCTGGCAGATGTACTGGATTACCCACAGAAACTTTGGAATCAAAGTATATACTTGGGAAATGGGCATCTGCTAATTTCTAGTCACAGCAAGGACAAACTGTTTGGTCCCCATGAATGCAGTAGGGGGCGGGCATTTAGCTGAGGCACCGAGATTAGTGGGAAACAGAGGAATACCCTTCATTAAAGACAAAAGCACTATACTCTGCTATTTCATGTTTTGCTTCCCGTCCACTCCTTGCCCAGAGGCAGTTCACCTGGTACTCTTTCACCATCTTCATTCTCATTATTTTGGGGAGGATGTTAAAGTGAAGTAGGTGGAGGTGGGTCGACAGAGAAGCATCTGACTTGAAGTCTGCCTGTAGAACATATAATGTACAGTAAAAGCAGACTGCTTTGACTTCACTGCCTTGACTTTGAATCTCAGCCTAATTTGTTTTCTGGTTTTTGTGTTTGTAAGTCAGTTCTATGTGGCAGAGATCTGTTTGGGCTCCTGCACAAAGTCTGAAGGGACCCTTCCTAGCCCACTGTTTCCAAAAATATTCTTTTTTTTTTTTTTTTTACCAAATAAGAAGCTTCTATGTTGTAATTTGTTCGTATGTTCATTCAGTACCCTTCTTGGCCTTGTGACATACCTACTAACTTAACTAGGTCTTTCTTTTTTCCAGGTGCTAGGGATAACGTGGTAGCAAAACTCACCCTCAAGGAGTTTATAGTCCAGGAGATAGATGATAAACAAATTAGCAGTTAACGTGCAATTTAATGTCATAAGAAATGCATGATATGAAGTAAAGTAAAGCAAGTATCACTGGAGCTTAAAGCCCACAGTGACTTCCTCCGAAAGTTTTGGGAGGGTTGTTTCAAAGGCATTGAGTCACTTTGGGTTTTTAAAGGGAACCTGCTAGCTGGGGAAGTATAGAGAATGAAGAATGCTTAGTTGGAAGGTGCCGAGAAGAGGTCACTTGTCATGTTAGTGGTTCAGGCCTAAGTGACTTTAACTGTAAAGCATATACACTCTTTGCAGGGCACCTCTCAGCTTTTGGGCAGAGAGAGAGCTGTGCCACCCAGAGGACCTTTAAGTACATTTATTATTTGTTTTCTTTGTTCTCCTTTATCACCTCCCTTCCATTGTTGTAGCCTGGTTAAACTGTATTGATTTTTACCTCCTTCCTTTCTCTTTGTCTTCTTACTACTTGTACTTATTAACAAGAACTTTGAACTTTCTACTTTCTTTTTCAAAATGGATTTTATATCCAAATTAACACCTACAGTACCAAAGCTTCTTCTGGGGCTTCTGTTCTCATCTCTTCCTGCCATTCATTTAAGGGGAAACCAAAGGCTGTAGTCTAAAAATGCAGGCAGCCCTGGCTCTGCCTATGAGCAGCTCTTTGTGTCTGAGGCAAGTCACACAGTAGACATGAATTTCTTCTGCAAGGTGAGGCATTTGGATCAGATGGCTTCCAAGGCCTCTTCCAGTTATCAAGTTCTTTGGACATTCCCTGCTAGGGTGGGTGTGGGTGGGTATATATGTGCACGTACATGCATGTGTGTGTGGGAGTATATGTGCGCATGCGTGTGTGTGTACACACACTCTCTGGGGCCTGGGACATCTCACAGTCCATAAGAATTTATCAAGGCACTTCTCAAACTCACATCTGTGGGATTCCGTGTTTGCTATTCTGACATAATATACACTCTCTTTTACTGATAGTAACTGTCCTTTAGCCTAGAATCAGTAGTTGCCATAAACAGAAACAAGGAATTTGCACTTCCCCCTGTCCCAGTGGTAGATACACTTACCTAACCTACTCCTCTGCATACCTTCTTACCCCTTCCCCCACACAGAGACATATCATTTCCTAAGCTATTCATTAAAAAAAATAATAATTATATCTTTAAGAGTTAACCTTATTTTGAAACCAGTAGGGCAGAGGAATGTGAGGGTGGTCAGACTGGAGAAAGAACGCTGCTAATGTGTTATTCTCTGTTCTTGGGCTCAGAATGAAAACTGCTATTGTCCTATCTAACCTGCTAAATTAGAATCTCCTGGAACAAGCATGAAAAGGAAGTCCTCCCATATCTGAAAAAGAACCAAGTGACTTTCCTTGGAGAGCCTTCCCATTTTTATTTGCCTTGCAGCTTTCTCAGTCAGAGGTAATGTTAGTGCAGAAGGCCGGGGGAGAGAATCTCAACTCTGTTTTTTTAAAAAAGGAAATGTAGGAGGACTTACAACAGTGTTGGTGATGATCTGCTAAGGAATTAGTGCACCTAACCCTCTAGGCAGAAACTAACTGGCCAGAGGATTTTCTACAAGTCTTTGCAGCACACATGAAAGAAACATTAAGTGACTGAGTTGGTGGCCCGTATAGACTGTAGTGATGGCAGAGGCAGCCATAAAAGTATCTCTCTGAAAGACTTATGCTGCACATGCAGTGTCTCTTCCTCTTTAAATCCTTATTTAAACATAATTTACAAAAACTAAGTCAGTTTTTACTGAAGCTAAATTCACAGTCAAATGTAAATTTAAAATCATTTAAAATTAATGATAAGTCCAAGAGGATAAAGTGTGTTCGATTTTTCCAAGATAATGATTGGCTATGTGGATAACAGATTTTAATGCCTGAAGCAGGTTGAGACCAATATTGCTTAACATACCCTGATATTACTTCATAATATCCAGTCTTTTATAAACAGTTCTCTTCCTGTCCTCCCCTTCCTTCTTCCTTTTAATAGGAGGCTGTTATTTTTTTTCTCCATTCACCTTGTAAAAGCATTCACTTTGCCCTGAAGCAATAGATATAGACAGAACATGACCTAAGAAGAATTAATGGAATTTTATTCTTCCTCTCTCCCATTTTCATTTTTACCTCAAAATCCATTTATTACCAAAGGCAATTTTTCGAGGGGGAGAGGTAGCAGAGAATCCTAAAGCAAAAATCAGAGCATTTTGAGAAAGCAGATTAATGGGAATTACAAGTGGACTTGAGAAGTTCTAAGCTTGAAGTTCTAGTTTCGTATTGACTGTTACTACAGACTTCATCACAGCCTTAGGAAAATATTACAAAAATACCAGGCCTTAACAGGTAAGGTTAATTAGAAAGGTAAATTAGTTTATTAATTATAAAATTAATGTTTTTTGAAGATGTAAAAATTCACATTGATTCAATCCAAAACATTTTTTCCATCATATAAATTGTCTCAAGAACTAAGAAATGCTCACTCAGAGAGCTCACTGTGAGATAATATATCCATGAAAAATCTTTTTATCTTTCAATTTTAAAAGGGATTTTAACAGGTGATTGTTCTTTGAACTGTGCTTTAAAGTTAATAAATGGAAAATACTGTGGAATATTGAAGTGTGTCATTTAAAATTTTTTTACAAACTGATGCTTGCCTGTTTTAAAAAAATAAAATGCACACTCTGGAAACACAGCTGTTAGAACTTTGATAGAGGTTATGATTTTCAACAGTTGAGCTAATAGTTTATGATACAGATGGTACTTTGGGTAAAGCTAAAACAATAATTGATGGTTTCTGTTTCCCTCCTCCTCTATTAAATTCAAAAGAGTGGAATACCTTTTCTCCAAGACAGGAATCTTTTTCGGCTTCCAATTACAGCATATATCACATAAACAGCTATTCTGCTGCATGCTCTGTACCTCTCCACAGGAGCCTGGGTACTGCCCCCACTCTCTTCTCACTACGGTAGGCTTCCCTAGATTTGAAATAATCGTTTTGAGGAAATCCTACTTCTCAATACTAACCTGCAGTTTATAAAGCCTATCTTCAGGCCAAGGAACATATAATTTTTCTTTTAGAATACTAAAACCAAAGGCCTGCACTGCTCCAAACAAAATTAGCTAACAAAACAAAAACCCTCTGAAGCAAAAATGGCAGGCACCAATGTCATATACTTTTAAAAACTCAACCACAGAATTACTAGAAATACAGATATATTCCACATTTTGACCAGGTAAAACAAATCTATGTTTCAAATGATAAATAAAACATAGAGACTATTTTACAAGGAAAATAATTCTTTCACACATTTTTAAGTTTTGTTTTGACCAAATAAAATTTAAGTGATAAATCATTTTTTCATCTCATATTCCAGTGTTTTTGACATAGCATATTTTATTTTTAATTCCTCTGCTGATTTTTATTCTGAAAAGTAAAGTAAAATAAGTCGATTTTCAGCATCTGCCACTTGTTCAGTTATCATACTGTAAGGATTCATTTATAGCAGTAGTCTATTCAAGGTTTAGAGGTAATAAATAATAGCTCAAAATGCCACTGATTAACAAAATTCTTCTATAGGTTTTCCTTTTAAAATTTATTATGTATTTCTACATTATAAATTACTGTCCAAAATATTACTCTACAGAAACTAGCTTTATCTTTAATTGCAGTGCTGTTTGTCATTTACCTATTGACTGGAATTGAAGTAAAAAGTTAGAACAGAAAACTGTAATCCTTACTTTCTTGTACTAATTAAAACTTGTTTTTTAAGACAGAGTAGCATTTGCAGGATTTTTTTTTTTTTGAATCTTAAAAAGTGCCTTACTTTTAAAGTTAGATTCATCCTAATTACAAGATGTATTCCTAACAAGGGTTTTCTCGTCTTTCATATGAAGATTTATAAAAGAGAGAGGACACTGGGTGGGAAAGAAATCCACTGTCTTGTGGTAGTTTTTCGCTTTGTGCGCTTGTAAGACTTAAAGGAGTTTGGGTCCTAGGAGAGATAAGATCTGGAGAGCTGTTGTATTACAGCATATTCCCCCCACCCTCTCCCCCAAAGATTTCTCAATAGAGGCAGGATACGAAGGCGTCTGTAATATATAGTCATCCCTCACCTCCACATTTAAAACTAAATCCCAAATCTGTATTCTCCATCAGAGAAAACTGTTTAAGTTTTGTGTGAGTTGGGAAAGGTTTTGATCCTAGAGTTCATTGGACGCGCTTTTCGAAACCTGTTTGCAGTTCGTGATGCTGATAACTTTAAAAGCCACCTACAGACTGCCTGGCTCTCCGCTCCCCTTGCAGGAGCGGAGCGGCTCTCCCGGGCTTACCTGAGTCGCCTGCGCCGGGGCCGGGCGGGGACCGGGCGGGGGCCGCAGTCGCGCGGCGTCGCGAGCGGGCTGTGCGCGCTCCGGGAGTCGCCCGAACAATGCGAGCGGGGCGCCGAGCGCGCCCGGCCTATGGGCGTTACGTCACTGCGCTGCCTTATAAGGCGCTCCGCGTGTGCGGCGCGGGCGGCGGGGGCGCCGGTGACAGCCAGACCCGCAGTGGCGGTGCTGCAGCGCGCCCCGGCCCGCAGACGCTCGGACCGTGTGAACGACCCGTCGGTCCCGGCTCCCCGCGGAGGGGAATGGGCGACGGGCCGAGGACGCTGGCGCCCTCCAGCCGGGCTAACCTAGTCTTTGGGGGTCATGGTCGATCAGCTTGTAACTTTTATTCCTCTGGGGCGCTAAAGCTTCTGTTATTGCTTGGGATTCTTAAATATACATCATGTTATTCTCATGTATGTGCTTTGTAAATATGTTTTTCGTAAGTTTGTTTTTTGCTCGCTGGGGGCGGAGGGAGGGTGTGGAGGCGGGAAGTCTCTCTTTCTTTTTTTTTGGTGGTGGGGCAAGACATCTCCGGGAGTGATTTAGACTTCAAACCTTCTCTTTCCTCTTTGTAAAGAGTAGGGGTCCTCAGAGGATAGTATTTTATTTCCTGATGATGTAACTACCAAACAATTCTTCAAGTGATGATGGGAAGGCCAGATGAAATCTTATTTTTTTCAGTGTTTTTCCTGAAAGAACCTCCTCATTCCTCATTTCTGCATGCCTGTGTTTTACTGAAAGTAGTTAAAACTAATCGGTTTATTTGGCAGGGACAGTATTTATTAAAGAAATTTAATGTTTTGTGCTGTACTTTCAAGATAGTATAAAAATAGAACTTCAAAACTGGTTTTAATTCATCTGTTCTCTTCTACAAAATAAAACAAAATGAAAAAAAACCTGAGGAAAAAAGAAACTGACCAAATATGACCGAGTTAAGCCTGCTACCTTTTACTCTGGGACGAATTTACTTGTTTAAAAACTTTTTCTAGTAAATGAGAATTAACTTCCTAATTGCTTTGCACATCAATAAGAGAAGTAATCTCAAAAAGTCCTAGCCAACTATATGAATCTGCTAAGTAAATTAGAGACATGGCTGCCTCATTTGTGAGTTTCAAATAAACTGAGTAGTTTAAATAACTTGAGTCTGTTTAATTTTTTAAATTACATTAAAATAAGATTGCTTCCTATTATAATGTTCATGTCTATGGAATTATTGTTTCCATATGTTTTGTCAAACTGAAATAATAAAAATAGTCTGCCTGTTTCTTTTCTTTAGTGTGGAGTGGAGAAAGGCTGGTTGCAGAGGATTTATAGTTAGTGAAAATGGTGTGGAGAAAAGATGCAGGGCCCCAAAAGAAGTGTGTATCATCTTTAATAGTGGGCTCATGTTGACAGTTCTAGATCACTCTACCTGTCTACTGAGAAGCATATTAAACTAAGTCCTGCTTTTTGTATTATACTCTTTTAAAAAGAGAAGTGAATGACCATTCACTTCAGCTGAACTTAAACTTTAATATTTGATTTGCAGTTTTGTATTAACATTTTAGATGTTAGTTTGTTGGTTTTAATGGTTACTTTGCCTTATATTGTGTGTGTGTGTATGTTAGTCACTCAGTCCTGTCTGACTCTTTGTGACCCTATGGACATAGCCCATTAGGCTGCTCTGTCCGTGGGATTCTCCCAGCAAGAATATTGGAGTGGGTAGCCATTCCCTTCTCCAGGGGTCTTCTGGACCCAGGAGTTGAACCTGCGTCTCCTGCATTCTTTACCATCTGAGCCACTGGGGAAGCCTATGAAGTGTATTTATATCTTTTGTGTGTGTGTGTGTCCTGTGCTTACCTTGTACTTATTAAACATACTTTGAGATTTGTATACTGTTACAAATGAGACAAAATGACTGTTACGAAAGTTGCATGAAGCACAAATTCCTGAATCTCAGTTCCAAACTGGTAAGGTAAAGTACCTCTACCCAAAGCTAGCATTTTTGTAACTGTTCTGCCTCCTTTCCCCTTTGATGGATACAGAGACTTCCTCACATTTGACACTGCCTTTTATTTCTTTCTTATATTTTTGTACTTCTGCTTTGCAATTATGTCTATGCTTTTGACTTCCCAGCTTCCCAGTAAAATTTATCAGGATTATTTCCTCATTTTCTTTGGTTGAAGTAACTGAAGACTAGAGAAGTTAAATGGTTGCAAGACTTGTCTAGGATCCTTGAAGCAAAAGGAAAGAAGATGAGTGCTTCTACCCCCAAGTTCCTTGCCTATGCTGTTACTCCTTGAAGCACTGGTCCCTGACACAGCTATGATTCAGCCTTGCAACGAAGGTCGTGGTATGTGACCACTCTTCAGGAACCAGTCTGTGACCCTCAACCAGGTTGAGCTTGTAGCACACACCAGTCACAGTGCTTAGTGCTCCGCATGCACTCCATCATTCAATCTGCATAACCTTCTGAGGTGGTTTATCCATACTTTTCAGATGACAAAACACATTTGAAAGGGTAAAATTGCTTGACCAGTCATACTGCTGGTAAAGGAATGAAAAGAAAAATTTGAAGCAGTGCAGTGTTTATATGTATACAGGCTTAGTCTTACCCTCCCTTAGGGATTTACTCAGAATCTCTCAGAGGTGTTGTTAGTAAAGAAATAATCCGATTTAACTGAGAAGTTTGTGTCTTTATTTTCCAGACTGAATGTTGAACTAGGAAAGCTAAAACTCACGCTCTTCAGTGGCTACCCACCAAAGCCGCCCTGACTGTGTGCTGAATAACCCCAGGGAGTGTTATTTACGTTGGAGACTCTGTGGATTTGTATATTTACTAAGATAGTTTTCTTGAGGATGTTGGCAACGTGTTCTAATAAACTTAGAATATTGTAACAGTTCTCCAGCAGTTGAAAGTGGAACATTTTGAAGAAGGAGCATCTTTATCTAACTGACACCAGGGCACCCTGGGTCTTATAGTGCACACTTCAGCCAGCCATTGGCGTTGCGCTCCACTGCCGCCATGTCAGTGAGTAGGCTTTTATCTCCTTTCTACTTATCAGCGTTCTCTTTGCGAAGTAATTTTTGTTCTTTTAGCTTCTAACTTATATTTATTATGAAAAGTATAGCGATGTGACCATTGTGCCACAGTCTTGGCCAAGTTGTTACTTCCCTTTTTACGGAAAATTTTACTGCCCAATTCCTGTGTGACTCTTCATTTTATAATCAAGAATTTTGTACAAATAAGTATACCTACAAATAAAAGTCCTTTCTACAGTGAGTAAGCTGATTTATAATCTAAATCAGCGATAGTTTAAGTTATCATTTGGAGATGGTAAAAGGAATTTTTCTAAGCTAATTGCTTTCTAATGTGGAAGTAAGGTTTGTAGGCAGCAAGGCTGGAGACTAGGATATATTGATTTGATTGAACTGTGTGAGGTCACTTTTGTTAAACAGTCAAAAACAGTTGGATATCAGCAGATTCCCATGGTTCAAGCTATTGCCACGAGGTTATTACAGTGACCACAGCAACCAATGTTATTAGTAATGTCCACAATGTCATCATCATTTAACTGTTTTAAAATACCGTTAACATGTTACTAAACATAACAGAGCCAGTTTCTCTTTGTGAAGTGACTGCTCTTTCTTTCTTGTCCTGTCTCCATGCCTTTGTTTTTTCTTGTGATTGGTAAAGTCTTTTAGTCATCCGAATAAGTGCCAGAGAAGCAGTATTCATAATTAGCTGAACCTTTTCTAGAACAGCCCACAGTTTTCCCCGTTGGCTCTTTAATCAGGTAAGGGGAGCTTCACTGTTCTGTGAAGCTCTGCTGTAAGCTCTGGGATGGTAATGCTAACTCTGAATGGGACACATTTGCCCCTTTGCCTCTCAGCGAGTTTACGTGGAAACACTGTAATAGGCAAAGAAAAGCAACAGTTTTTATCGTGGGCATGGTCTTGTTATGAGAAGCCAAAGGGAACGGGGGCAGATCCAGGATGGCATGGGGTGAGGCAGAATGCTGCGGTTGGATTGGCCAGAGCATGAGTCTTCGGTGCTAAGACACTCCTCATGACAGAACATTCTAACATCTCACGGGCAGACTTCTTGCCACATGGCTTTGCTGCTGAGCATTGGACAAGCCTTATGGATGTGGTACTGATGGCTTCTCTGCGGCTCCACAATTTAGGAGGAAGGCTAAAGGGACTGAGCACCACGGTGGACAGCTGTGGAACATGGAGCCAAAAGGAAAGTCTGAGGGTGAAAACAGCTTCTCTCCATGCCAGGGACAATCAGTTTTCTGACCTACCTCTTTTCTTTTTACCCTTCTTTCAGTTCCCTGGTGGTATCTGCCTCACTCTGTACACATAAATGCCCACATAAAATATACGACTTCCCCAGGCAGTACAGCATTTAACATGTGCACAGAGAGCTTTCACCAGCAGTTAATGGGCTGCAGTGAACTTTAGTTTACATGTTAAGTCGTCTCACTTTTACCTGCAGCCCAAGTCTCCTGTCCCAGGCCTCCATATGCCTGCATGCTTAGTCACTCAGTCCTGTCTGACTCTGCAACACTGTGGACTGCAGCCCACCAGGCTCCTCTGTCCATGGGATTCTCCAGGCAAGAATTTTGGAGTGGGTTGCATTTCCTTCTCCAGGGGATCTTTCCCACCCAGGAACTGAACCCACATGTGCTTGGCAGGCAGATTCTTGACCACGGAGCCACCTGGGAATGCCATTCATGCTTTAGCTGACTTTGATTTTTAAAAGAGACCAATCCCTTTGAAAGTAAACTTGGGCTGATAGCAACAGTATCAGTGGTAATGTTAGGAAATGGGAAGCCCTTTATTCACTTTAAAATGAATGCTATTCTATGGCTTTAAAAATTAATTTCAAAATAGTTCAGTGCCCATGTCATAATTTAGAAAATGCAAAAAAGTAAAAAAGACACTTTACAACTAGTCCTACCACATGATTACTGCCAACTATTAACAATTCCGTGTACTGTGTTTCCTTTTACTCTTTTTCTAAGCATTTGTAAAGCATGATTGTTTTCATACTGTGGGATATAATTGTATATTGTTTCTTACTTTTTTACCTTTTTTATATATTTTTAAAATTATATTTCTGTCTTTTCTATAGATATTGGGTCATTTAAAAGCGTGTGTTTACATATTTTCCCTAGAAATGGTGGGTCACAAAGCCAACCACTGACATCACCATTGTTTTTTCTAAAATAAGTGAAACATGGAAGTGCGTAGTTAATGGAGACTCCCCTGCTTCAGAGACCTCCTGTTCTTGATTTACGTGGGATGCTATGAGTTAACTATAGGACACTAATGAGCATGCCAGTGGGTGAGCAGGATAACTTGGAGACAATGAAGTATTGATAATATGATGCCACCGTAAGATTATTAAATGGGAAGCAGGAAAAGCCTGCTATTTAGGTCCAGTCTTTTTGCTTATTTATTCCTGTAAACACTTTATGTTTCCTTGGTAACTAATAATAGTTTTGAGAAATTGTTGCACTCACAAGTATTACTGCAAGAGTAAAAAAAAAAAGATCCTCGAATCACAGAAATTAGACAGAAAAGACCTATTAGGTCATCTTCTTTGTCCCTTGCCAGTACAGATTGTTCTCAATACTTGTTCAGTCCATTTTTTTAAAGGGACCTTGTAAACTAGTTTATGCTTCATGCTTTTAAAGTAATGCATTTAAAAAGCAACTTCTCTGACATATTTTTCTGTATCATTGTGAAGCTTGATTTCAGGCTAAGTATTTTTGGAGGAAGACCTATGGATTTTAGTTGAAGCTCATTGGAGCAGTTCAGGATGTTACTAGAATAGTGGACTAAGGATAAAACAGATGGGTGAGTTGAATTTATGTTTTCTTTTATCCCTGGAAAAGTCAAATATAAAGTCAAATATAACAATGCATGGGGATAAACTTTTAATCACGTAAATTCATTGAAATGGGTCTAGATGGCCTAAGGAAGTAAAGCACTTAGGAAATAAAGAGGAAATAAGAGTAAAATGGCTCATTCTAAGGTTATTTTTAAGAAGGAGACATTTTATGATCTTCCTTCCTGTCCCTGATTCTGCTTTGTCCATTATTTACAGTTGATTATTGCTTGTTGTGAAGGTGGCTTCTGGTTGTTAAATTCTTTCCCTCAGTCAGGCAACTACTTCCAAACCCCAGAGGGATAGAATAAAACTATCTCATGGAGCAGTCAGTGGTAGTGGTATAGACTAGAGGCTTCACTTCCCTACATTATGGCTAAAGATAAGATATCTTGACTTGGATAAAATGACAGACAAATTAAGAAATGAGAAATGTGCTTTGAATTTTATTAGGAAGGATGATTATTTCATAAAATCATATTTTATAGTGTAAAAGACCTCAGAAAACATCTACTCTGCTTATTTCCACTCTTTGTTCTCCCTTTTTAAGTAGATGAGGTAATTGGAGCTCAGAGAGGTTAAAGGACTTGCCCCAAGGTCAAACAATAAACTGGTGATCCAGCTACTGTGTTTTATGGGTTTGCATGCCTCTGTTGGGAAACATGAAAAATCAAAAGTGACTAACTAAATGATGTGATTAGAACTGTCAAAAAGAATGTATCCAAAATCCTAGTTATTGTAATATTAGTATAATCTACCATGGTTTATACTAATTTATGGATCATTAATGAGCAAGTTATTTACTTTATGGATTAAAAGTGTAATAGTTTGTTGCATTTCTTTTAAATTAAAGATCTGTATAATACTGGTAGTCAACACAAGCCACCAAGATTGGTAATGGGTTGACAACTCTGGGCAAAAATATTTGAACTTTTAATATTAATACTGTGTTATCATATAACAACATTGTCTTACATGCTTGCCAATTGTTTATTCTGTACATGAGAAATCCTTTTATACTTTATGTCACTAGGCATCCAATCTGCATCATAAAATACAGGTTTGGGAGGGAGATAAAAAGTTCAGTGTTCACCCTTAAATTGGAATCTCTCTCAAGTGAGAATTTCAACCTTCTTCCCAGGAATTGGTGCATACACAGTTCAGTTGTCACTACAGTTGAATAGCCCCAGCGATTTGTTACTTCCTTAACAAGTCCACTCCATTCCAATCTAAAAACTGGCTTTTTCCAACTTCCACTGACATTCCTGATCTTTCCATGGAGCTGTGTTGAATAAATGCATTGCTTTGACATGACAGTTTTTTAAGTATTTGAAGACAGTTTGTCCTTAATTGTCAGCTGTGCCTTTTTGATATGAGTCCTTTCACACCTTGTCTCTATGGTTTGGAGCTCAAAATGAGCAATTTACTTCTGTGTATTAGAATCATCTTCCCCTTCATAGACTTACAGACTTTGCGTGTGTACCTAAATTATCTAAGCATTTTAAGATAATTATCTAAGACAACCTACATCAAACTACTGTGTCATTGAGCTTCCTGATCACCAGCGTCCTAATGAACAACCTCACACTTAAGTATTTTCATCATGCACTGCTCCTGTGATAATCTGGGATAGTCACTTCTATCCTGTGTTGGTTTTGTTTATATCTTTGTTTAATAACAGTTATGTATAACACATTTATTACTTAATGGATGCCATGAACTGCATGCTTTACATATAATAGCAACTTTGTCTACATAATGACTCTGTGAGTTAAATAACCGAGGAACAAACAGAGAGGTGAAGTAACTTGTATAAGATCCAAAGCTAGTAAAGAGTGGCACCAGGATTTGAACTGCAGACTGACTTCAGCAACCTCTGATATCACACTCAGTGTCTTGTAGAAGAATTTGGTCTTGGGGGCAAACAGTACTAAGCCTGGAGTCATGGAACTTTGTATCTCTCTTATCTGCCATCTAGTTCATAGGCTTGCACTGTAAGGTAGCAGGGGCTTCCCTGATGGCTCAGAAGGTAAAGAATTCACCTGTAATGCAGGAGACCCAGGTTCAATACCTAGCTCAGGAAGATCTAGAGAAGGGAATGGCTACCCACTCCAGTATTCTTGCTTGGAGAATTCCATGGACAAAGGGCCCTGGTGGGCTACAGATCATGGTTGCAAAAAGTTGGACAGGACTGAGCAACTGACGCTCACTTTCGCTTCATGGGATAGTAGAATGAGAATGAATCTTGGAGATCATCTGGTCAGCTTCCCTCATCTTGTAGTTTGTGTAAGTGAAACTCAACTGTGCAGTAGCCTGTTCAGGGTCATGCAGAGAGGGCATAGTTCAGGCCTGCGTGTGCACCACACTTTTCTGCTGCAGAACTCAGAAGTACTTCAGCTTGTACAGTTTCTTCTGTCTTCTTCTTCCTCCCATTTCTCTTCTCTTTCTTCCTTCCTGTCTTCTCTCCCTCTTCAGTTATTTTTTGGCATTAAAGCATTAAAACAACAGTAACGGTAATACAAATCACATTGAAAGGATCACTTAAAAATCCTACCATACTGTGTTTTAAACTGTTTTCATTTATTGCCAGCTTCTGAATCTGTAAGTTTTTTATCTTTTCAGATTATGATATAGGTTTAAGAATCTTATCAAATATATTCTTAAAATCTCTCTAACTTAAGTTTCATAGTTCAAAGAAGATTTAAGGAGTGGGAAGGGAATGCAAGGAACTGCTGTCATTTATCGAGAGCCTCATATGTGGTGATTACTCTGCCCAGCCCTCTGCCTTGATGTCTCAAACCTGCTTTCCACTCTCTGAGATTCTGTATGAGGACTGACACAATACCCTACACAGGGTGAGCGTTCCACAGGCCTGCTGAATGAGGAAATGACTGGAAAGGAGTGCTTTGGATACAGCAGGAGAAAGAGGAAGAGGTGATGATCATGTACACACTATTCCCACTCATTGACTCTCAGCTTTTGCATCATTTTGTGTGCCATTTGGGGCTTCCCTGGTGGCTCAGAGGTTAAAGTGTCTGCCTTCANAATCTGTAAGTTTTTTATCTTTTCAGATTATGATATAGGTTTAAGAATCTTATCAAATATATTCTTAAAATCTCTCTAACTTAAGTTTCATAGTTCAAAGAAGATTTAAGGAGTGGGAAGGGAATGCAAGGAACTGCTGTCATTTATTGAGAGCCTCATATGTGGTGATTACTCTGCCCAGCCCTCTGCCTTGATGTCTCAAACCTGCTTTCCACTCTCTGAGATTCTGTATGAGGACTGACACAATACCCTACACAGGGTGAGCGTTCCACAGGCCTGCTGAATGAGGAAATGACTGGAAAGGAGTGCTTTGGATACAGCAGGAGAAAGAGGAAGAGGTGATGATCATGTACACACTATTCCCACTCATTGACTCTCAGCTTTTGCATCATTTTGTGTGCCATTTGGGGCTTCCCTGGTGGCTCAGAGGTTAAAGTGTCTGCCTTCAAGATCCCCTGGAGAAGGAAATGGTAACCCACTCCAGTATTCTTGCCTGGAGAATCCCATGGACGGAGAAGCCTGGTAAGCTACAGTCCACAGGGCCGCAAAGAGTTGGACATGACTGAGCGACTTCAGTACAGTACCGTACGTGCCATTTATTTCACATCTGTGAAGGCACATGTGTGTGCAGGATGTTATGGGATCCTATTTGCAGTAATAGATTTTGGCCTTGTACTTTTAACTCAACGTGATACTGATTAGTCTTGATCCAGAAGCTAGTCTTTATTACATTTAATCAAGTTTCTTTAATTTCCTTGATCACAAATATTATTCAATAGGGAAGATTCCCCCATGGGATTGTATTTAATCATGCAAGTAGGGAAAAGTCTGTCATGATAGTGCTGACAGCCTGAGAACTTGAGGAGTAAAAACTGCAGGGACAGAGTTTCCTCCTAGCACTTGTCTCTTGGCAAAACATAACTCAAAATAGAGCTGATTTCTTTTTAAATATAATAAATTCTAATGAAAACTGACCCAGTTGAATTTTGAAAAACATAGAATCAATTTTCAGTTACCATGAATGGCTCCTGCCCTAGTGATGCCAGAATGTCCATGTTCCAATTCACTTACTCACACTGGGAATCTGGAGAGTCACTGGTGTTGACTTTGAGTGACCTCAAATTTGGGCTCAGATTTATCTCCAAATAAATGCTGATCTACTCTGATAAGATTGACAAAAGTGATATGTTTATCATAAGATTACTTGTCTCATTACTAGTCTATGCCACTTAAGAGTGTGCTATAATTTTCAAATAAATCCTGTGAATAGTTCAGGTATATTTCTTTATCTGACCTTTCATTACAAAAATTAAAAGTTCTTTCCTAAATGCAAGTATTTTAAATTAGCATGCATTCATAAACGTATATTGGCATTTCTTCATTTCCTCTTTTTAATATATCAGTAGGTTCAAAACATGAAAATGGCTTAGGTCTTGCTTCATCTCCGATATGTGCTGAACAACTTTTGGTTAAAAGTATACTCTATCCAACCATCCATCCTATGTCTATGGCTGTTGTTTGCTGAAACCTTGTGGAACAGATGCCTTCTTCCCTCCTCATTGCTTACAACCTCTTACCCCTGGCCCTAAAACACACACACACAGTGTAAGTACACATTCTGGCTTTTATGTATGCTCACTCACAACTACAAGAGAAAATGAAGAATAATAAAATGCAACTTTTTAGGTCAGGAATGAAAATCTACTTCCCAAAGGCTATGTTACTTTTTTTGTCCAATGCCAGTGACCATCAAACTATTCCTAGAAAATGGAAGTACTTCACATTATATACTTACTCTTTATAGATGCTTTCCACCTAAATAAAGTCCCTTTATATTAATATAGCTGTATAACCTTTCTTTTGATTAGTGGTTGCCTGATAATGTCTCTTTTTCCATATAGTTGGGAATTATTATTGTTAGAATTGTTTTAATCCAGCCTGACAGTCTTTGTCTTTTAATGTATTTAGTCTGTTACAGTGATTATAGATGTATTTGGATTTACTTTTGTCATCTTATTTGATGGTTCTGTTTCTTACCACCTTTTGTGCTGTTGTTTTGTCTCATTTCCTGGCTTTTTTCGGATTTTATTTTTATTCATTTTCGCCTTCTCTACTCAGAGTTATACAGTGTTTCTATTCTATTAGGAACTGATTAGCCTATACATTCTGCCTCGCAAGTTAAATTATCAGAGTCAAAAGCTAATCACTATTTTAATCCCACCAGAGATTTTAAGGACTTCAGAACACTTTTAAGCATACCTTCCCAATTTTAATATTATTGCTGAAATATCTTTTAAACAGTTCTTTTTTAAAATTCTATAAGATACCATCATCATCTATTTTTGTTCTTTTAGTCCATGTTGGTTTAGATTTACCAGCATATGTACCACTTCCTTCACTCATCATCCCTTCTTTTATTCCATACTTCATCTGGGATTACTTTTCTTCAACCTAATATATATTTTGAAGTTTCTTTAGTGGAAGTGTGCTTTTTTCAGACTCCGTCTTTTTATTTATTTGAGCATGTCTTTATTTTGCCCTTGTTCTTAGGAAGATTTTTACAGCAAATAGACTTCTAAGCTGATACCATTTCTGTTGGGACGTTGGAAGTAGTATTGCACTGACTCTCATGTTACTGTTGAAAAGTCAGTCATCGGTCTGATTGTTACTCCTTTTCTCTGATCGGTTTTGTGATTTTTCCTTTGTCTTTTGTTATTCTACCATATGATATACTTAAGTATAGATTTCTTAATTTTATACTTTCTGGGCTTCATTAAGATTCCTGTATGCATGAATCGGTGTCTTTCCTGGCTTCTAGGAAATTCTCAGTGTTAACTCGTCAAATATGACTTCTGAATAACTTTTTGTCTCCTTACCTTTTAAAACTTAGACACATGTTAGACTATCTTACTTTAATCTTCATATCCCTTAACTCTTCTTTCACTTGTTCCATCTCTTTAGCTCTTCAGGCTGAATTTTATTATCTCCTCAGATTTTTCTTTCAGTTCACTATTGTGGCTCATGTGGTAAAAAATCTGCCCACAATGCAGGAGACCAGGATTCAGTCTCTGGATCAGGAAGATCCCCTGGAGAAGGGAATGGCTAACCATTCCAGTATTCTTTCTTGGAGAATTCCATGGACAGAGGAGCCTGGCAGGCTACAGTCCATGGGGTTGCCCAGAGTTGGTCATGAATGAGCAACTGATACTTGACTTGACAATTCCCTTTGCTGATCTGCAGTTATGGTTTTCATTCCAAAATTTTCTTTTTTTCCACTAATTTATCAGATTTTTTTGTACTCTGTTACTCTCTTAACTAGAAATTTCAGTCTCCCTTTTTAATATATTAAGTAGATTTTACATGCTATTTGATTTAAATATCTGAGGTCTTTAAATATCAGCAGCTCTGATTCTGATTTCTCTGGCTTTCAATCATTATGCATTATTTTCTAGTGTGTTTTTGGATTCTTTAAAAAATATGTACTTAACACCGTAGACTTTTGTATGTGGCAATTCTTTGAACTTTGGGTTGAAGATGGCTTCCTCTAGAGAGGATTTAGGTTTATTTTTGCCAGGTGCCAAGGGGTACTGTCAGCCTAGAATCTGTAGGCTTTTTATTTTTTGTTTCTGGACCACCCAGGTAGTGTGAATTTGGACTGTAAATTCTCGTGTTGGGTAACATTATTATAAATACTCAGTGGAGTTTATCTGTTCGCTTCCTCCCAATGCCATAGTTTAAGAAAAGTAGTTTTCCTTACCATTGCTAAAGGTTGATTTTGTTTCTTAGTCACCTTTACACCGATGGCTTAGGTCTTTGCAATCTCAGCTTTATGTGGGGCTGGGAGGACCCTGGGCTTTGTCCTCTGAGCCCTACGGTGCCATAAAAAAAAAAAAAAAATTTGCAGCATTCCAACAGCTCTCTCCAAGCAAAAGCCAGCTTGGGTTCTCTGTCACAGCATTCAAACAATGCTCTCCAAGCAAAAGCCATCTTTTGTTCTTTGTGTACCCCACTATACTTCTGATTTAGAAAAAGTTCATATGATAAGCTTCCTTATTTCCTATCTATCTCCCCAGATTTTCCCTTGCTCTTAATTCACGATCATTCTTTTACCCTTAAAGATGAAAACTAGTATTGGAATAGAAACAGAAGTAATGAAATTGAAGAGTTTCAATGGATAGAAGTGTTATTGAGGGTTCTGACAGTGTTTTCTGATTTTGATAAAGCCTGAACTGTCTAGTTGGAAAAGAAAAATAAAAAATCATTTGCCAAAGACTATTTGTTGGGATGTTACCATATTTTATTGCTAGATCATTGCTGATTGTGATATGATATGGTGACTAAATTTGTTTTAAATATCACAGAAACTATTATTTCTGTTTGTGTAGCTTTAGTTAGATGAGAGTGCCTGCGTGTGTGTGCAAGTGTTAGAGTGGCTGCTTGTGTGTGCGTATGTTCTCCTTATCACTGTATTGCAGGTGCTTGTCCTCAGCTTAAGAATTGAGGGAATGAGATTCTGAAGATGGTTTTCAAGAAGGAATGATTTGAAGTCTTCAACAGTTGGGTGAACAGGTTTGCAGTCCTTGTCCTAGGTCAGGTCTTCACGTTCTGTGGCCTTTGCCAGTCTTCTACAGGCCATTCCCAGAGAAGACCGAGTGGATGAGGTGTACAGTGGTGACTGTGGATGGACTAGGGGTGGCGATGCCTTGTTTGGACGAATGCAGCAGACTCTGTGTCTGTCCTTTCAGGGTGTTCCTGTGAGGGAATCTGGGACTCCCAGGATACATCCTTCTGCTTTCAAGTATCTCCATCTTCAGTAACAATATTTTTAGAGTCTAGGTATTTCTGAATGGTAAGCACAAAAATATTGTCCATTTTTGTAGAATCTCCACACCTCTTTATGCGCTATAGATAATTATTTTATACTTATCACTATAAAATAGGAGTAGAGTTCCATGCTAATTGAGAACAGTTTTTGTTTACCAACATCCATCATAGAATATGTAGATATTTTATAGTTAGATTTTATCACCAACACCAAAGGCATTTTGAAGGTAAAAAATCTGATTACCTCTTTCCTGAATCCACAAATGTTTCTATCAGTTTCTTTACAGTTTTCTTTTTATTGAAGCTGGGTGAGTAGACATTCAGCTTTCATTTATTAAGTACCTACCTAGGTTAAATGACACAAATATGAGGGGAAGAAAGCCATTTAACATGCAACCAGGATGTAATAGGCTCCTTTCCTCTGTGCTTTTATAGCCAGTTTTATGCTATATGGTGGAAAATAAGACAGATTCTTTGCTTGAGAGAGTTTACACCTGGAAGTTGGTTAGGGAGGTATTCATATGGAAGAAGAGACTGGTTAAAAGCTAAGTGAATTACGCAAGTTACATACAAGAGGTGTCTTCACGTGCAGATGAAGAAGTTAGGCATCTGGGAAGGTGTGAGACAAGGTGGCACTGAGGAGTTGAGAGGTAAAGTTCCACCCACTCTGCTCCTCTGTTGTGGACACGTAAAATGTGCAGCCTTTAAGGAGGAGCTGGTCTGGTGCCAAGCCTGGCCCAAGGGGGCTGGAGGGCAGAGTTACTATCTACATTACTCTTGTGTGCTCATGGGCTGCTCTCTTCTTTCCACAAATAACCATTTCTTGCTCTTTTTTTTTGTTTTTTATGCTTTTAAAGTCTGTGTTGCTTATGATTTCTTTTGCTCATGGAAGAAACTTGGGAGAATGAAGAATTTGTATAGATTTAAGGACAACTTGGATTCTTATAGCAAGAAGACAAATGAATATGTTCATCTTCAATATGTAAGAATTGCCCTGTTTTGCAAAAAGATTATTTGAAAGGTTCATTTCAAATATCTTTCCCACAGAAACAATGTTATTAAGTTACAAAGTAGAGAATTGGTTCCCATATTAGCACGGGGAGATTTACTAAACCCATAATAAAGCTGAAAACCTGTATTTCGGAAACTGATAGTATGGTAATGTTGTAGCACAGTCATATCATAGCTCACAAGAGTTACATATAATGTGATTATTGTAGCACGTAATACAGAACAATATTCTTGCAAATGTATAGAAATTTAAACTATATTTTGGGTCAGCTAGCTTTTGTGAACTAGCTGGGAGCCAATGTTTTACATAGAACATGATGCTTATTAGTAAATGCATTCCAGGTTCCCACTTTGTATTCTAGGTGAACACCTCCCTGCCATGTCCATGGCAGCCCCTGGTCAACTAGCCTGAGGAATATGAAGTAGCTCTAGAAATGCTCTTGCTCTCCAAGTATCATCCTTTTGAGCCGAATGTAGGTTGGCTTTTTATATAGAAGGAATGTTAACGAGTCAGGTGTTCATAACCCAGAGAATGCTGGTATGTATTTTACGTGGCCAGGAGGGTTAAGCTTAGTATATTTTATTCTTATCTCTCACAGGTTCAAGGATGACAATATGTTCTTTTAAGCAACTTGCAGTCACCCATGTTCATGACTGGAAAAGCTGAAAACATCCCCCTTTAAAGAATGAATCATAATTCAACTAGCTGTGCAGTTAGCTTCATAGATTTAGTGGGCTGTCCCTCAGCAGGACTGTTTTTTATGTTTTGCCATATCCCTTCACTTATGAATCAGTTCAGTTCAGTTCAGTTGCTCAGTTGTATCTGACTCTTTGCGATCCCATGAAACACAGCACACCAGGCCTCCCTGTCCATCACCAGCTTCTGGAGTTTACCCAAACGCTTGCCATTGAGTCGGTGATCCCATCCAACCATCTCATCCTCTACCGTCCCCTTCTCCTCCTGCCCTCAATCTTTCAGCATCAGGGTCTTTTCAAATGAGTCAGCTCTTCGCATCAGGTGGCCAAAGTATTGGAGTTTCAGCTTCAACATCAGTCCTTCCAATGAACACCCAGGACTGATATCCTTTAGAATGGACTGGTTTGATCTCCTTGCAGTCCAAGAGACTCTCAAGAGTTTTCTCCAACATCATAGTTCAAAAGCATCAATTCTTCGGTGCTAAGCTTTCTTTATAGTCCAACTCTCACTTCCATATATGACTACTGGAAAAACCATAGCCTTGACTAGATGGACCTTTGTTGGCAAAGTAATGTCTCTGCTTTTGAATATGCTATCTAGGTTGGTCATAACTTTCCATCCAAGGAATAAGCGTCTTTTAATTTCATGACTGCAATTACCATCTGCAGTGATTTTGGAGCCCCCCAAAATAAAGTCTGACACTGTTTCCCTGTTTCCCCATCTATTTCCCATGAAGTGATGGGACCAGATGCCATGATCTTCATTTTCTGAATGTTGAGCTATAAGCCGACTTTTTTCACTCTCCTCTTTCACTTTCATCAAGAGGCTCTTTAGTT